>WNNJ02002611.1:0-76216 GCA_012934845.2 Pomphorhynchus laevis
TTGCTTCTTCATTTGACTACCTGTTAATAAACGGACATGAGAAATACATAAATCTGTAATATTGTAATATTATACAATAATTAAGAATTATGATGTTTTTATATATTAAACAAAGTATTACAGTTTGAAAATATTGACAGCGGATTAATAAAACACAATTTGCTTCTTCATTTGACTAGCTGTTAATAAAGGGACATAAGAAATACATAAATCTTTAATATTAAAAAATTGTAAAATAATTTATAATAATGATGTGATAATATATTAAATAACGTATTAATATTTTAAAATATTGACGGAGGATTAATAAAACACAATTTGCTTCTTCATTTGACTACCTGTTAATAAACAGACATGAGAAATACATAAATCTGTAATATTATAAAATTATAAAATCATTTATAATTATGATGTGATAATATATTAAATAACGTATTAATATTTTAAAATATTGGGGCAAGATCAATAAAACACAATTTGCTTCTTCATTTGACTACCTGTTAATAAACGGACATGAGAAATACATAAATCTGTAATATTATAAAATTATAAAATAATTTATAATTATGATGTGATAATATATTAAATAACGTATTAATATTCTGAAATATTGGGGCAAGATCAATAAAACACAATTTGCTTCTTCATTTGACTACCTGTTAATAAACGGACATGAGAAATACATAAATCTGTAATATTATAAAATTAACAAATAATTTATAATTATGATGTGATTATATATTAAAAAACGTATTAATATTTAAAAATTTTGACGGAGAATTAATATAACACAACATGCTTCTTCATTTGACTACCTGTAAATAAACAGACATGAGAAATTCATAAATCTGTAATATTATAAAATTATAAAATAATTTATAATTATAATGTGATAATATAATAAATAACTTATTAATATACTGAAATATTGGTGCAAGATCAATAAAACACAAAATGCTTCTTCATTTGACTACCTGATTATAAACAAACATGAGAAATACATAAATCTGTAATATTATAAAATTACAAAAAAAAATTATAATTGTGATGTGATAATATATTAAATAAAGTAATAATATTTTGAAATATTGAGGCAAGATCAATAAAAATCAATTTACTTCTTCATTTAACTTCCTGTTAATAAACGGACATGGGAAATACACAAAACTGTAATATTAAAAAAATTATAAAATCATTTATTATTATTATGTGATAATATATTAAACAGCGTATTAATATTTTAAAATATAAGCGGAAGATCAATAAAACACAATTTGATTCTTCATTTGACAACCTGTTAATAAAAGGACATGAGAAATACATAAATATGTAATATTATATAATTACAAAATAATTTATAATTATGATGTGATAATATATTAAACAACGTATTACAATATTAAAATATTGACGGAGGATTTATTAAAACACAATTTGCTTCTTCATTTGACTACCTGTTAATAAACGAACATAAGAAATACATAAATCTTTATGATTATAAAATTATATAATAATTTATAATTATGTTTTATTATATATTAAATAACGTATTAATATTTTAAAATATTGGGGCAAGATCAATAAAACAAAAATTGCTTCTTCATTTGACTACCTGTTAATAAACGGACATAAAAAATACATAATTCTGTAATTTTATAACATTATATAATAATTTACAATTATGATGTGATAAGATATTAAACAACGTATTACAATATTAAAATATTGACGGAGGAATTATAAAACACAATTTGCTTCTTCATTTGACTACTTGTTAATAAACGGACATGAGAAATACATAAATCTGTAATATTATAAAATTAACAAATAATTTATAATTATGATGTGATTATATATTAAATAACTTATTAATATTTTAAAATAGTGTAGCAAGATCAATAAAACACAATTTGCTTCTTCATTTGACTACTTGTTTATAAACGGACATGAGAAATACATAAATCTGTTATATTATGAAATTAAATAATAATTTATAATTATGATGTGATAATATATTAAACAACGTATTACAATTTTAAAATATTGGCGGAGGATTAATAAAACACAAATTGCTTCTTCATTTGACTCCCTGTTAATTGATGGACATGAGAAATACATAAATCTTTAATATTATAATATTGTAAAATAATTTATAATAATGATGTGATAATATATTAAATAACGTATTAATATTTAGAAATATTGGGGCAAGATCAATAAAACACAATTTGCTTCTTCATTTGACTACCTGTTAATAAACGGACATGAGAAATACATAAATCTGTAATATTATAAAATTATAAAATAATTTATAATTATGATGTGATAATATATTAAATAACGTATTACAATTTTAAAATATTGACGGAGGATTAATAAAACACAATTTGCTTCTTCATTTGACTACCTGTTAATAAACGGACATGAGAAATACATAAATCTGTAATATTAAAAAATTATAAAATAATTTATAATTATGATGTGATAATATATTAAATAACGTATTACAATTTTAAAATATTGACGGAGGATTCAATAAAACACAATTTGCTTCTTCATTTGACTACCTGTTAATAAACGGACATGAGAAATACATAAATCTGTAATATTATAAAATTATAAAATAATTTATAATTATGATGTGATAATATATTAAACAACGTATTACAATTTTAAAATATTGACGGAGGATTAATAAAACACAATTTGCTTCTTCATTTGACTACCTGTTAATAAACGGACATGAGAAATACATAAATCTGTAATATTAAAAAATTATAAAATAATTTATAATTATGATGTGATAATATATTAAATAACGTATTACAATTTTAAAATATTGACGGAGGATTAATAAAACACAATTTGCTTCTTCATTTGACTACCTGTTAATAAACGGACATGAGAAATACATAAATCTGTAATATTATAAAATTATAAAATAATTTATAATTATGATGTGATAATATATTAAATAACGTATTACAATTTTAAAATATTGACGGAGGATTCAATAAAACACAATTTGCTTCTTCATTTGACTACCTGTTAATAAACGGACATGAGAAATACATAAATCTGTAATATTATAAAATTATAAAATAATTTATAATTATGATGTGATAATATATTAAATAACGTATTACAATTTTAAAATATTGACGGAGGATTAATAAAACACAATTTGCTTCTTCATTTGACTACCTGTTAATAAACGGACATGAGAAATACATAAATCTGTAATATTATAAAATTATAAAATAATTTATAATTATGATGTGATAATATATTAAATAACGTATTACAATTTTAAAATATTGACGGAGGATTAATAAAACACAATTTGCTTCTTCATTTGACTACCTGTTAATAAACGGACATGAGAAATACATAAATCTGTAATATTATAAAATTATAAAATAATTTATAATTATGATGTGATAATATATTAAATAACGTATTACAATTTTAAAATATTGACGGAGGATTAATAAAACACAATTTGCTTCTTCATTTGACTACCTGTTAATAAACGGACATGAGAAATACATAAATCTGTAATATTATAAAATTATAAAATAATTTATAATTATGATGTGATAATATATTAAATAACGTATTACAATTTTAAAATATTGACGGAGGATTAATAAAACACAATTTGCTTCTTCATTTGACTACCTGTTAATAAACGGACATGAGAAATACATAAATCTGTAATATTATAAAATTATAAAATAATTTATAATTATGATGTGATAATATATTAAATAACGTATTACAATTTTAAAATATTGACGGAGGATTAATAAAACACAATTTGCTTCTTCATTTGACTACCTGTTAATAAACGGACATGAGAAATACATAAATCTGTAATATTAAAAATTATAAAATAATTTATAATTATGATGTGATAATATATTAAACAACGTATTACAATTTTAAAATATTGACGGAGGATTAATAAAACACAATTTGCTTCTTCATTTGACTACCTGTTAATAAACGGACATGAGAAATACATAAATCTGTAATATTATAAAATTATAAAATAATTTATAATTATGATGTGATAATATATTAAATAACGTATTACAATTTTAAAATATTGACGGAAGATTAATAAAACACAATTTGCTTCTTCATTTGACTACCTGTTAATAAACGGACATGAGAAATACATAAATCTGTAATATTATAAAATTATAAAATAATTTATAATTATGATGTGATAATATATTAAATAACGTATTACAATTTTAAAATATTGACGGAGGATTAATAAAACACAATTTGCTTCTTCATTTGACTACCTGTTAATAAACGGACATGAGAAATACATAAATCTGTAATATTATAAAATTATAAAATAATTTATAATTATGATGTGATAATATATTAAATAACGTATTAATATTTTAAAATATTGGGGCAAGATCAATAAAACACAATTTGCTTCTTCATTTGACTACCTGTTAATAAACGGACATGAGAAATACATAAATCTGTAATATTATAAAATTATAAAATAATTTATAATTATGATGTGATAATATATTAAATAACGTATTACAATTTTAAAATATTGACGGAAGATTAATAAAACACAATTTGCTTCTTCATTTGACTACCTGTTAATAAACGGACATGAGAAATACATAAATCTGTAATATTATAAAATTATAAAATAATTTATAATTATGATGTGATAATATATTAAATAACGTATTAATATTTTAAAATATTGAGGCAAGATCAATAAAACACAATTTGCTTCTTCATTTGACTACCTGTTAATAAACGGACATGAGAAATACATAAATCTGTAATATTATAAAATTATAAAATAATTTATAATTATGATGTGATAATATATTAAATAACGTATTAATATTTTAAAATATTGGGGCAAGATCAATAAAACACAATTTGCTTCTTCATTTGACTACCTGTTAATAAACGGACATGAGAAATACATAAATCTGTAATATTATAAAATTATAAAATAATTTATAATTATGATGTGATAATATATTAAATAACGTATTACAATTTTAAAATATTGACGGAGGATTAATAAAACACAATTTGCTTCTTCATTTGACTACCTGTTAATAAACGGACATGAGAAATACATAAATCTGTAATATTAAAAAATTAAATAATAATTTATAATTATGATGTGATAATATAGTAAATAACGTATACATATTTTAAAATATTAGGCCAAGATCAATAAAACACAATTTGATTCGTCATTTGACTACCTGTTAATAAACGCACATGAGAAATACATAAATCTGTAATATTATAAAATTATAAAATAATTTATAATTATGATGTGATAATATATAAAATAACGTAATAATATTCTGAAATATTGAGGCAAGATTAATAAAACACAATTAGCTTATTCATTTAAATTCCTGTTAATAAACGGACATCGGAAATACATAAATCTATAATATTATAAAATTATAAAATCATTTATTATTATGATGTGATAATATATTAAATAACGTATTAATATTTAAAAATATTAGGGGCAGATCAATAAAACACAATTTGATTCTTCATTTGACTACCTGTTAATAAACGGACATGAGAAATACATAAATCTGTAATATTATAAAATTATAATAATAATTTATAATTATGATGTGATAATATATTAAACAACGTATTACAATTTTAAAATATTGACGGAGGATTAATAAAACACAATTTGCTTCTTCATTTGACTACCTGTTAATAAACGGACATGAGAAATACATAAATCTGTAATATTACAAAATTATATAATAATTTATATTTATGATGTGATTATATATTTAATAACGTATTACAATATTAAAATATTGACGGAGGATTAATAAAACACCATTCGCTTCTTCATTTGATTACCTGTTAATAAACGGACATGAGAAATACATAAATCTGTAATATTATAAAATTATATAATAATTTATAATTATGATGTGATAATATATTAAACAACGTATTACAATTTTAAAATATTGACGGAGGATTAATAAAACACAATTTGCTTCTTCATTTGACTACCTGTTAATTAACGGACATGAGAAATACATAAATCTTTAATATTTTAAAATTATAAAATAATTAATAATTGTGATTTGATAATATATTAAATAACGTATTAATATTTTGAAATATTGGGGCAAGATCAATAAAACACAATTTGCTTCTTCATTTGACTACCTGTTAATAAACGGACATGAGAAATACATAAATCTGTAATATTATATAATTAAAAAATAATTTATAATTTTTATGTGATTATATATTAAATAACTTATTAATATTTTAAAATATTGACGGAGGATAAATAAAACACAATTTGCTTTTTCATTTGACTACCTGTTAATTAACGGACATGAGAAATACATAAATCTTTAATATTTTAAAATTATTAAATAATTAATAATTGTGATGTGATAATATATTAAATAAAGCATTAATATTCTGAAATATTGGGCAAGATCAATAAAACACAATTTGATTCTTCATTTGACTACCTGTTAATCAACGGACATGAGAAATACATAAATCTGTAATATTATAAAATTATAAAATCATTTATAATTATGATGTGATAATATATTAAATAACGTATTAATATTTTAAAATATTCGGGCAAGATCAATAAAACACAATTTGCTTCTTCATTTGACTACCTGTTAATAAACGGACATAAACAATACATAAATCTGTAATAATATAAAATTAAAAAATAATTTATAATTATGATGTGATTATATATTAAATAACGTATTAGTATTTTAAAATAGTGTAGCAAGATCAATAAAACACAATTTGCTTCTTCATTTGACTAACTGTTTATAAACGGACATAAGAAATACATAAATCTGTAATATTGTAAAATCAAAAAATAATTTATAATTATTATGTGATTAAATATTAAATACCGTATTAATATTTTAAAATATTGACGGAGGATTAATAAAACACAATTTGCTTCTTTATTTGACTACCTGTTAATTAACGGACATTAGAAATACATAAATCTTTAATATTTTAAAATTAAAAATAATTAATAATTGTGATGTGATAATATATTAAATAACTTATTAATATTCTGAAATATTGGGCAAGATCAATAAAACACAATTTGCTTCTTCATTTAACTAGTTGTTAATCTACGGACACGGGAAATACATAAATCTGTAATATTACAAAATTATAAAATCATTTATAATTATGATGTGATAATATATTAAATAACTTATTAATATTTTAAAATATTCGGGCAAGATCAATAAAACACAATTTGCTTCTTCATTTGACTACATGTTAATAAACGGACATGAACAATACATATATCTTTAATAATATAAAATTAACAAATAATTTATAATTATGATGTGATTATATATTAAATAACTTATTAATATTTTCAAATAGTGTAGCAAGATCAATAAAACACAATTTGCTTTTTCATTTGACTACTTGTTTATAAACGGACATAAGAAATACATAAATCTGTAATATTAAAAAATTAAAAAATAATTTATAATTATTATGTGATATTATATTAAATAACGTATTAATATTTTTAAATATTGACGGAGGATTAATAAAACACAATTTGCTTCTTCATTTGACTACCTCTTAATTAACGGACATGAGAAATACATAAATCTTTAATATTTTAAAATTATAAAATAATTAATAATTGTGATGTGATAATATATTAAATAACGTATTTATATTCTGAAATATTGGGCAAGATCAATAAAACACAATTTGCTTCTTCATTTAACTACCTGTTAATCAACGGACACGGGAAATACATAAATCTGTAATATTATAAAATTATAAAATCATTTATAATTATGATTTGATAATATATTAAATAACGTATTAATATTTTAAAATATTCAGGCAAGATCAATAAAACACAATTTGCTTCTTCATTTGACTACCTGTTAAAAAACGGACATGAACAATACATAAATCTGTAATAATATAAAATTAAAAAATAATTTATAATTATGATGTGATTATATATTAAATAACGTATTAGTATTTTAAAACATTGATTAAGGATTAATAAAACACAATTTGCTTCTTCATTTGACTACCTGTTAATAAACGGACATGAGAAATACATAAATCTGTAATATAATAAAATTATAAAATACTTTATAATTATGATGTGATAATATATTAAATAACGTATTAATATTCTGAAATATTTGTGCAGGATCAATAAATTACAAATTGCTTCTTTATTTGACTACCTGTTAATAAACGGACATGAGAAATACATAAATCTGTAATATTATAAACTTATCAAATAATTTTTAATTATGATTTGATAATATATAAAAAACAACGTCTCAATATTCTGAAATATTGGGGCAAGATCAATAAAACACAATTTGCTTCTTCATTTAACTACCTATTAATAAACGGACATGGGAAATACATAAATCTGTAATATTACAAAATTATAAAATCATTTCTAATTATGATGTGATAATATATAAAATAACGTATTAATATTTTTAAATATAGGAGCAAGATCGATAAAACACAATTTGATTCTTCATTTGACTACCTGTTAATAAACGGACATGAGAAATACAATAAATCTGTAATATTATAAAATAATAAAATAATTTATAATTATGACGTGATAATATATTAAATAACTTATTACAATATTAAAATATTGACGGAGGATTTATAAAACACAATTTGCTTCTTCAATTGACTACCTGTTAATAAACGGACATCAGAAATACATAAATCTGTTATATAATAAAATTTTAAAATAATTTATAATTATGATGTAATAATATATTAAAAAACTTATTACCATTTTAAATATTGACGGAGGATTAATAAAACACAATTTGTTTCTTCATTTGATTTCCTGTTAATAAACGGACATGAGAAATACTTTAATCTCTAATATAAAAAATCATAATATAATTTATAATTATGATGTGCCTATATATTAAACAACTTATTACAATTTTAAAATATTGACGGAGGATTAATAAAACACAATTTCCTTCTTCATTTGACTACCTGTAAATAAACGGACGTAAGAAATAGATAAATCTGTAATATTATAAAATTATAAAATAATTTTTAATTATGATTTGATTATATATTAAATAACTTATTAATATTATAAATATTGACGGAGGATTAATAAAACACAATTTTCTTCTTCATTTGGCTACCTGTTAAAAAACCGACATGAGAAATACTTTTGTCTGTAAAATTAAAAAATTATAAAATAATTTATAATTATGATGTGATAATATATTAAACAACGTATTACAATTTTAAAATATTGAGGGAGGACAAATAAAACACAATTTGCTTCTTAATTTGACTAACTGTAAATAAACGGACATGAGAAATACATAAATCTGTAATATTATAAAAATATAAAATAATTTATAATAATGATGTGATAATATATTAAACAAGGTATTACAATTTTATAATATTGACGGAGGATTGATAAAACACAATTTTCTTCTTCATTTGACCACCTGTTAATAAACGGTCATGAGAAATACTTTAATCTGTTATATAATAAAATTTTAAAATAATTTATAATTATGATGTGATAATATATTAAAAAACTTATTACCATTTTAAAATATTGACGGAGGATTAATAAAACACAATTTGCTTCTTCATTTGATTTCCTGTTAATAAACGGACATGAGAAATACAAATATCTACAATATTATGAAATTAAACAAAATAATTTATAATTATGATGTGATAATATATTAAATAACGTATTAATATTTAAACATATTGACGAAGGATTAATAAAACACAATTTGCTTCTACATTTGACTACCTGTTAATAATTGGACATGAGAAATACATATAAATCTGTAATATTTAAAAATTATAAAATAATTTATAATTATGATGTGATAATATATTAAACAACGTATTACAATTTTAAAATATTGACGGAGGACTAATGAAACACAATTTGCTTCTTAATTTGACTACCTTTTAATAAACGGACATGAGAAATACATAAATCTGTAATATTATAAAATTAAAAAATAATTTATAATTATTATGTGATTATATATTAAATGACGTATTTATATTTTTAAATATTGACGGAGGATTAATAAAACACAATTTGCTTCTTCATTTGACTACCTGTTCATTAACGGACATGAGAAATACATAAATCTGTAATATTTTAAAATTAAAAAATAATTAATAATTGCGATGTGATAATATATTAAATAACGTATTAATATTCTGAAATATTGGGGCAAGATCAATAAAACACAATTTGCTTCTTCATTTAACTACCTGTTAATCAACGGACACGGGAAATACATAAATCTGTAATATTAAAAAAATTAAAAATCATTTATAATTATGATATGATAATATATTAAAAAACGTATTAATATTTTAAAAAATTCGGGCAAGATCAATAAAACACAATTTGCTTCTTCATTTGACTACCTGTAAATCAACTGACATGAGAAATACATAAATCTGTAATAATATAAAATTAAAAAATAATTTATAATTATGATGTGATTATATATTAAATAAAGTAATAGTATTTTAAAATATTGATTAACAATTAATAAAACACAATTTGCTACTTCATTTGACTACCTGTTAATAAACGGAAATGAGAAATACATAAATCTGTAATATTACAAAATTATAAAATAATTTATAATTATGATGTGATAATATATTAAATAAAGTATTAATATTTTGAAATATTGGGGCAAGATCAATAAAACACAATTTGCTTCTTCAGTTAACTACCTGTTAAGAAACGGACATGGGAAATACAAATATCTGTAATATTTTAAAATTATAAAATCATTTTTAATTTTGATGTGATAATATATTAAATAACCTATTTATATATTTTAAAATATTGGGGCGAGATCAATAAAACACAATTTGCTTCTTCATTTGACTACCTGTTAATAAACGGGCATGAGAAATACATAAATCTGTAATATTATAAAATTAGAAAATAATTTATAATTATGATGTGATAATATATTAAATAAGTATTACAATTTTAAAATATTAACGGAGGAATAATAAAACACAATTTGCTTCTTCATTTGACTACCTGTTAATAAACGGTCATGAGAAATACTTAAATCTGTAATATAATACAATTATATAATAATTTATAATTATGATGTGATAATATATTAAACAACTTTTTACAATTTAAAAATATTGATCGAGGATTAATAAAACACAATTTGCTTCTTCATTTGACTACTTCTTATTAAACGGAAATGAGAAATACATCAATTTGTAATATTAAAAAATTATAAAATAATTTATAATTATGATGTGATAATATATTTAATAACCATTTGAATATTTTAAAATATTAACGGAGGATCAATAAAACACAATTTGCTTCTTCATTTGACTACCTGTTAATAAACAGATATGAGAAATACATAAATCTTTAATATTATAAAATTTTAAAATAATTTATAATAATGATGTGATAATATATTAAATAACGTATTAATATTTTAAAATATTGACGGTGGATTAATAAAACACAATATGCTTCTTCATTTGACTACAAGTTAATAAACGGATATGAGAAATACATAAATCTATAATATTTTAAAATTATAAAATAATTTATAATTATGATGTGATAATATATTAAATACAGTATTAATATTTTAAAATATTAACGGAGGATCAATAAAACACAAATTGCTTCTTCATTTGACTACCTGTTAATAAACCGAGATGAGAAGTACATAAATCTTTAATATTATATAAATTAAAAATTTTATAACTGTGATGTGATAATATATTAAATAACGTATTTCAATTTTAAAATATTGACGGAGGATTAATAAAACACAATTTGCTTTATCATTTGACTACCAGTTAATAAACGGACATGAGAAATACATAAATCTTTAATAAAAGATAATAAAAAAATAATTTATAATTTTGATGTGATAATATATTAAAAAACGTATTGCAATTTTAAAATATTGACGGAGGATTAATAAAACACAATATGCTTCTTCATTTGACTCTCTGTTTATAAACGGATATGAAATATACTTAAATCTGTAATATTATAAAATTAAAAAATAATTTATAATTATGATGTGATAATATATTAAATAACGTATTAATATTTAAAATTACTGGGGCAAGATCTATAAAACACAATATGCTTCTTCATTTGACTACCTGTTATTAAACGGATATGAGAAATACATAAATCTGTTATATTACAAAATTGTAAAATAATTTATAATTATGATGTGATAATATATTATATAACGTATTAATTTATTTAAATATTTGGGAAAGATCAATAAAACTCAATTTGCTTCTTCATTTGACTACCTGTTAATAAACAGACATGTGAAATACATAAATCTGTTATACTAATTTATTACAAAAAAATTTATAATTTTGATGTGATAATATATTAAAAAACGTATTACAATTTTGAAATATTGACGGTGGATTTATAAAACACAATATGCTTCTTCATTTGACCACCAGTTAATAAACGGATATGAGAAATACATAAATCTACAATATTTTAAAATTATAAAATAATTTATAATTATGATTTGATAATATATAACAAAGTATTAATATTTTAAAATATTGGCGCAAGTTCAATATAACACAATTTGCTTCTACATTTAACTACCTGTTAATAAACAGTCATGGGAAATACATAAATCTGTAATATTTTAAAATAACAAAATAATTTATAATTGTGATGTGATAATATATTAAATAACGTATTAATATTATAAAATATTGACGCAAGATCAATAAAACACAATTAACTTCTTCATTTGACTACCTGATTATAAACGGACATGAGAAATACATAGATCTGTAATATTACAAAATTATAAAATAATTTGTTTTTGTACTGTGATAATATATTAAACAACGTATTAATATTTTAAAATATTGACGGAGGATAAATAAAACACAATTTGGGTCATCATTTGACTACCTGTTAATAAACGGACATGAGAAATAAATAAATCGGTAATATTATAAAATTATAAAATAATTTATAATTATGAAGTGATAATATATAAAAAACCGTATAACAATTTTTAAATATTGAGGCAAGATCAATAAAACACAATTTCCTTCTTCATTTGTCTACCTGTTAATCAACGGCATAAGAAATACAAATATCTGGAATATTATAATATTATTTAAAATAATTTATAATTTTGATGTGGTAATATATTAAATAATGTATTACATTTTTCAAATATTGACGGAGGATTAATAAAACACAATTTGCTTCTTCATTTGACTACCTGTTAATAAACGGACATAAGAAATACATAAATCAGTAATATTAAAAAATTACAAAATAATTTATAATTATGATGTGATAATATTTAAAAAACAATATAACAATTTTTAAATATTAGGGCAAGATCAATAAAACACAATTTGCTTCTTCATTTCACTAACTGTTAATAAACGGACATAAGAAATATATTAATCTGTAATATTATAAAATTATTAAATAATTTATAAAGATGATGGGATAATAAATTAAATAACGTATTACAATTTTAAAATATTGACGGAGGATCAATAAAACATAATTTGCATCTTTATCGGAATAACTGTTAATAAACGGACATGAGAAATACATAAATCTGTAATATTAAAAAATTATAAAATAATTTAAAATTATGATGTGATAATATATTAAAAACCGTAAATATATTTTAAAATATTGGGGCAAGATCAATAAAACACAATTTGCTTCTACATTTGACTACATGTTAATAAACGGACATGAGAAATACAGAAAATCTGTAATATTATAAAATTAGACCATAATTTATTCTTATACTGTGATAATATATTAAATAACGTATAAATATTTTAAAACATTGACGGAGGATAAATAAAACACAATTTGCTTCTTTATTTAACTACCTGTTAATAAACGGACATGAGAAATAAAAAAAATCTGTAATATTTCAAAAGTATAAAAAAATTTATAATTATGATTTGATAATATATTAAACAACGTATTACAATTTTAAAATATTGAAGGAGGATTAATAAAAAAAAATTTGCTTATTCATTTGACTACCTGTTAATAAACGGACATGAGAAATACATAAATCTGTAATATTATAAAATTATAAAATAATTTATTGTAATGATGTGATAACATATTAAATAAGGTATTACAATTTTAAAATATTGACGGAGGATTCATAAAACACAATTTGCTTCTTCATTTGACTACCTGTTAATTAACGAAAATGAGAAATACATTTATCTGTAATATTGTAAAATTAAATAATAATTTATATTTTGTGTTTTGATAATATTGTAAATAACGTATTACAATTTTAAAATTTTTCAAGACTATTAAAAAAACACAATTTGCTTCTTCATTTGGCTACCTTTTAATAAACGGACATGAGAAATACATAAATCTGTAATATTAAGAAATAATTTATAATTATGATGTGATAATATATTAAAAAACGTATTACAATTTAAAAATATTGACAGAGGATTAATAAAACACAATTTTCTTCTTCATTTGACTACCTGTTAATAAACGGATATGAGAAACACATAAATCTGAAATATTATAAAATTATAAAATAATTTATAATTATGATGTGATAATATATTAAATAACGTATTAATATTTAAAAATAATGGGGCAAGATCAATAAAACATAATTTGCTTTTTTATTTGACTACCTATTAATAAACGGACATGAGAAATTTATGAATCTGTAATATTATATAATTAAAAAAAATGATTTCAAATTGTGATGTGATAATATATTAAAAACCGTATGACAATTTTTAAATATTGGGGCAAGATCAATAAAACACAATTTGCTTCTTCATTTGACTACCTGTAAATAAACGGACATGAGAATTACAAAAATCTGTAATATTATAAAATTATAAAATAATTTATAATTATGATGTGTTAATATATTTAAAAAAGCATTACAATTTTAAAATATTGACGAAGGATCAATAGAACACAATTTGCTTCTTCATTTGACTACCTGTTAATAAACGGACATAAGAAATACATAAATCTGTAATATTACAAAACAATTTATAATTATAATGTAATAATATATTAAAAAACGTATTAAGATATTAAAATATTGACGGAGGATTAATAAAACTCAATATGCTTCTTCATTTGACTACCTGTTAATAAACGGACATGAGAAATACATAAATCTGTAATATTACAAAATTAAAAAATAATTTATAATTATGATGCGATGATATATTTAATACAGTATTATAATTTTAAAATATTGACGGAGGATTAATAAAACACAATTTGCTTCTTTATTTACCTACCTGTTAATAAACGGAATTGGGAAATACATAAATCTGTTAAATTAAAAAATTATAAAAGAATTTATAATTTTGATGTGATAAAATATTGAATAACGTATTACAATTTTAAAATATTGAGGGAGGATAAAAAAAAACAAAATATGCTTCTTTATTTGACTACCTGTTAATAAACGGATATGAGAAATACATAAATCTGTAATAATATAAAATTATAAAATAATTTATAATTACAATGTGAGAATATATTAAAAAACGTATTAATATTTTAAAAAAATGGGGCAAGATCAATAAAACACAATTTGCTTCTTTATTTGACTACTTGTTAATAAACTGACATGAGAAATACAAATATCTGTAATATTACAAAATTATAAAATGGTTTTTTATTATGATGTGAAAATATATATAAAACAACGTATTACAATTTTAAAATATTGACGGAGGATTAATAAAAAAAATTTGCTTGTTCATTTGACTACCTGTTAATAAACGGACATGTGAAATACAAAAATCTGTTATATTAAATAATTACAAAATAATTTATAATTATGATGTGATAATATATTATAAAACGTATTAATATTTTAAAATATTGGGGCAAGATCAATAAACACAATTTGCTTCTTCATTTGACTACCAGTTAATAAACGGATATGAGAAATACATAAATCTGAAATATTTTAAAATTAAAAAATAATTTATAATTATGATGTGGTAATATATTAAACAACGCATTGATATTTTAAAATATTTCACAGGATTATTAAAACACAATTTGCTTCTTCATTTGACTACCTGTTAATAAACGGACATGAGAAATACATAAATCTGTAAAATTATGAAATTATAATATAATTTATAATTATGATGTGATATTATATTAAACAACTTATTACAATTATAAATATTATGGCAAGATCAATAAAACTCAATTTGCTTGTATATTTGACTACCTGTTAATAAACGGACATAAGAAATACATAAATCTGTAATATTATAAAAATAAATAAAAATAATTAATAATTATGATATGGTAATATATTAGAAAACGTATTACAATTTTAAAATATTGACGGAGGATCAATAATACACAATTTGCTTCTTCATTTTACTACCTGTTAATAAACGGACATGAGAAATACATAAATCTGTAATATTATAAAATTATAAAATAATTTATAATTATGATGTGATAATATATTAAATAACGTATTACAATTTTAAAATATTGACGGAGGATCAATAAAACACAATTTGCTTCTTTATTGGAATAACTGTTAATAAACAGTCATGAGAAATACATAAATCTGTAATATTAAAAAATTAAAAAATATATTAAAATTATGATGTGATAATATATTAAAAAACGTAATAATATTTTAAAATATAGGGGCAAGATCAATAAAACACAATTTGCTTCTACATTTGACTACATATTAATAAGCGGACATAAGAAATACATAAATCTGTAATATTTAAAAATTATATAATAATTAATTATTATACTGTGATAATATATTAAACAACGTATTAATATTTTAAAATATAGACGGAGAATTAATAAAACACAATTTGCTTCTTCATTTGACTACCTGTTAATAAACGGACATGAGAAATACATAAATCTGTAATAAAAACAAATTAAAAAATAATTTAATTATGATTTGATAATATATTAAAAAACGTATTACAATTTTTAAATATTGACGGAGGATCAATAATACACAATTTGCTTCGTCATTTTACTACCTGTTAATATACGGATTTAAGAAATACATAAATCTGTAATATAATAAAATTATAAAATAATTTATAATTATGATGTGATAATATATAACAAAGTATTAATATTTTAAAATATAAGCGCAAGTTCAATAAAAGACAATTTGATTCTTCATTAAACAACCTGTTAATAAACAGACATAAGAAATACAAAAATCTGTAAAATTTTAAAATAATAAAATAATTTATAATTATGATGTGATAATATATTAAATAACGTATTAATATTATAAAATATTGGGGCAAGATCAATAAAACACAATTTACTTCTTCATTTGACTACCTGCTCATAAACGGACATAAGAAATACATAGATCTGTAATATTACAAAATTATAAAACAATTTATTATTGTACTGTAATAATATATTAAACAACGTATAATATTTTAAACATTGACGAAGGAAAATAAAGCACAATTTGATTCTTCATTTGACTACCTGTTAATAAACGGACATGAGAAATAAATAAATCTGTAATATTATAAAATTATCAAATAATTTACAATTATGATGTGATAATATATTAAATAACTTATTACAATTTTAAAATATTGACGGAGGATCAATAAAACACAATTTGCTTCTTCATTTGACGACTTGTTAATAAACGGACATAAGAAATACTTAAATCTATAATATTAAAAAAATTTTAAAAAATATGTAATTATGATGTGATAATATATTAAAAACCGTATAACAATTTTTAAATATTGGGGCAAGATCAATAAAACACAACTTGCTTCTTCATTTCACTAACTGTTAATAAACGGACATTAGAAATAAATAAATCTGTAATATTATAAAATTATAAAGGAATTTATAATTATGATGTGATAATATATAACAAAGTATTAATATTTAAAAATATTGGCGCAAGTTCTATAAAACACAATTTGCTTCTTCATTTAACTACCTGTTAATAAACAGACATGAGAAATACATAAATCTGTAATATTACAAAATTATATAATAATTTATATTTATGATGTGATTATATATTTAATAACGTATTACAATATTAAAATATTGACGGAGAATTAATAAAACACATTTGCTTCTTCATTTGACTACCTGTTAATAAACGGACATGAGAAATACATTAATCTTTTATATTATAAAATTATATAATAATTTATTAATATTACAAAATTATATAATAATTTATATTTATGATGTGATTATATATTTAATAACGTATTACAATATTAAAATATTGACGGAGAATTAATAAAACACATTTGCTTCTTCATTTGACTACCTGTTAATCAACGGACACGAGAAATACATTAATCTGTAATATTATAAAAATATAAAATCATTTATAATTATGATGTGAGAATATATATTAAATAACGTATTAATATTTTAAAATATTCGGGCAAGATCAATAAAACACAATTTGCTTCTTCATTTGACTACCTGTTAATAAACGGACATGAACAATACATAAATCTGTAATAATATAAAATTAACAAATAATTTATAATTATGATGTGATTATATATTAAATAACTTATTAATATTTTAAAATATTGTAGCAAGATCAATAAAACACAATTTGCTTCTTCATTTGACTACTTGTTTATAAACGGACATTAGAAATACAACAATCTGTAATATTATAAAATTAAAAAATAATTTATAATTATTATGTGATTATATATTAAATAACGTATTAATATTTTTAAATATTGACGGAGGATTAATAAAACACAATTTGCTTCTTCATTTGACTACCTGTTAATTAACGGACATGAGAAATACATAAATCTTTAATATTTTAAAATTATAAAATAATTAATAATTGTGATGTGATAATATATTAAATAACGTATAATTATTCTGAAATATTGGGCAAGATCAATAAAACACAATTTGCTTCTTCATTTAACTACCTGTTAATCAACGAACACCGGAAATACATAAATCTGTAATATAATAAAATTATAAAATCATTTATAATTATGATGTGATAATATATTAAATAACGTATTTATATTTAAAAATATTCGGGCAAGATCAATAAAACACAATTTGCTTCTTCATTTGACTACCTGTTAATAAACGGACATGAACAATACATAAATCTGTAATAATATAAAATTAAAAAATAATTTATAATTATGATGTGATTATATATTAAAAAAAGTATTAGTATTTTAAAATATTAATTAAGGATTAATAAAACACAATTTGCTTCTTCATTTGACTACCTGTTAATAAACGGACATGAGAAATACATAAATCTGTAATATAATAAAATTATAAAATAATTTATAATTATGATGTGATAATATATTAAATAACGTATTAATATTCTGAAATATTGGTGCAGGATCAATAAATTACAAATTGCTTCTTTATTTGACTACCTGTTAATAAACGGACATGAGAAATACATAAATCTGTAATATTATAAACTTATCAAATAATTTTTAATAAGGATTTGATAATATATAAAACAACGTCTCAATATTCTGAAATATTGGAGCAAGATCAATAAAACACAATTTGCTTCTTCATTTAACTACCTGTTAATAAACGGACATGGGAAATACATAAATCTGTAATATTACAAAATTATAAAATCATTTCTAATTATGATGTGATAATTTATTAAAAACATTATTAATATTTTTAAATATAGGGGCAAGATCAAAAAAACACAATTTGATTCTTCATTTGACTACCTGTTAATAAACAGACCTGAGAAATACATAAATCTGTAATATTTTAAAATTATAAAATTGTTTTTAATTATGATGTTATAATATATTAAAAAACGTATTACAATTTTAAAATATTGACAGAGGTTTTATAAAACACAATTTGCTTCTTCATTTGACTATTTGTTAATAAACGGACATGAGAAATACATAAATCTGTAGAATTATAAAATTAAATAATAATTTATAATTTTGATGTGATAATATATTAAATAACGTATTAATATTTCAAAATTTTGGGGCAAGATCAAAACAAACACAATTTGCTTCTTCATTTGACTACCTGTTAATAAACGGCCATGAGAAATACTTTAATCTGTAATATAAAAAAATTATAATATAATTTATAATTATGATGTGCCTATATATTAAACAATTTATTACAATTTTAAAATATTGACGGAGGATTAATAAAACACAATTTCCTTCTTTATTTGACTACCTGTAAATAAACGGACATAAGAAATACATAAATCTGTAATATTATAAAATTATAAAATAATTTATAATTATGATGTGATAATATATTAAATAACGTATTAATATTATAAATATTGACGGAGGATTAATAAAACACAATTTTCTTCTTCATTTGACTACCTGTTAATAAACGGACATGGGAAATACTTTAATCTGTAATATTAAAAAATTATAAAATAATTTATAATTATTATGTGATAATATATTAAACAACGTATTACAATTTTAAAATATTGAGGGACGACAAATAAAACACAATTTGCTTCTTAATTTGACTAACTGTAAATAAACGGACATGAGAAATACATAAATCTGTAATATTATAAAAATATAAAATAATTTATAATAATGATGTGATAATATATTAAACAAGGTATTACAATTTTATAATATTGACGGAGGATTGATAAAACACAATTTGCTTCTTCATTTGACCACCTGTTAATAAACGGTCATGAGAAATACTTTAATCTGTTATATAATAAAATTATAAAATAATTTATAATTATGATGTGATAATATATTAAATAACGTATTACAATTTTAAAATATTGACGGAGGATTAATAAAACACAATTTGCTTCTTCATTTGATTTACCTGTTAATAAACGGACATGAGAAATACATAAATCTGGAATATTATGAAATTATAAAATAATTTATAATTATGATGTTATAATATATTAAATAACGTATTAATATTTAAAAATATTGACGAAGGATTAATAAAACACAATTTGCTTCTTCATTTGACTACCTGTTAATAATTGGACATGAGAAATACATATAAATCTGTTATATTACAAAATTATAAAATAATTTATAATTATGATGTGATAATATATTAAACAACGTATTACAATTTTAAAATATTGACGGAGGACTAATGAAACACAATTTGTTTCTTAATTTGACTACCTGTTAATAAACGGACATGAGAAATACATAAATCTGTAATATTATAAAATTAAAAAATAATTTATAATTATTATGTGATTATATATTAAATGACGTATTTATATTTTTAAATATTGACGGAGGATTTATAAAACACAATTTGCTTCTTCATTTGACTACCTGTTCATTAACGGACATGAGAAATACATAAATCTGTAATATTTTAAAATTAAAAAATAATAAATAATTGCGATGTGATAATATATTAAATAACGTATTAATATTCTGAAATATTGGGGCAAGATCAATAAAACACAATTTGCTTCTTCATTTAACTACCTGTTAATCAACGAGCACGGGAAATACATAAATCTGTAATATTATAAAATTATAAATCATTTATAATTATGATGTGATAATATATTAAATAACGTATTAATATTTTAAAATATTCGGGCAAGATCAATAAAACACAATTTGCTTCTTCATTTGACTACCTGTTAATGAAAGGCCATGAGAAATACATAAATCTGTAATATTTCAAAATTAAAGGATAATTTATAATTATGATGTGATAACATATAATATAATGTATTAATATTTTTAAATATTGGGAAAAAATCAATAAAACACAATTTGATTCTTCATTTGACTACCTGTTAATAAACGGACATGAGAAATACATAAATCTGATATCTGAAATAATTATAAAAAATTTATAATTGTGATGTGATAAATGTATTAATAAACTTAGTAATATTTTAAAATATTGACAGAGGATAAATAAAACACAATTTGCTTCTTCATTTGACTACCTGTTTATAAACGGAAATGAGAAACAAATAAATCTGAAATATTAAAAAATTAAAAAATAATTAATAATTCTGATGTGATAATATATTAAATAACGTATTAATATTTTAAAATAGTGGAGCAAGATCAATAAAACACAATTTGCTTTCTTCATTTGACTACCTGTTAATAAACGGACATGAGAAATACATAAATCTGTAATATTATAAAATTAAATAATAATTTATAATTATGATGTGATAATATATTAAACAACGTATTACAATTTGAAAATATTGACGTAGGAATAAGAAAACACAATTTGCTTTTTCATTTGACTACCTGTTAATAAACTGACATGAGAAATACATAAATCTGTAATATTTTAAAATTGTAAAATAATTTATAATTATGATGTGATAATATATTAAATAACTTATTAATATTTTGAAATATTGGGGCAAGATCAATAAAACACAATTTGCTTCTTCATTTAACTATCTGTTAATAAACGAACGTGGGAAATACATAAATCTGTAATATTATAAAATTACCAAATCATTTATAATTATGATGTGATAATACATTAAAATTCGTATTAATATTTTAAAATATTGGGGCAAGATCAATAAAACACAATTTGCTGCTTCATTTGACTACCTGTTAATAAACAGACATGAGAAATACATAAATCTGTAATATTATAAAATTATCAAATAATTTTTAATTATGATTTGATAATATATTAAAAAAAGTCTCAATATTCTGAAATATTGGGGCAAGATCAATAAAACACAATTTGCTTCTTCATTAAACTACCTGTTAATAAACGGACATGGAAAATACATAAATCTGTAATATTGCAAAATCATAAAATCATTTATAATTATGATGTGATAATATATTAAATAACGTATTAATATTTTAAAATATTGACGGAGGATCAATAAATAAAATTTGCTTCGTCATTTGACTACCTGTTATTAAACGGACTTGAGAAATACATAAATCTGTAATATTATAAAATTATAAAATAATTTTTAATTATGATGTGATAATATAATAAATAACTTATTAATATTTTAAAATATTGACGGAGGATCAATAAAAAAAAATTTGCTTCGTCATTTGACTACCTGTTAATAAACGGACATGAGAAATACATAAATCTGAAATATTATATAATTAAAAAATCATTTATAATTATGATGTGATAATATATTAAATACCGTATTAATATTTTAAAATATTGGGGCAAGATCAATAAAACACAATTTGCGTCTTCATTTAACTACCTGTGAATAAACGGACATGTGCAATAAAAATATCTGTAATATTATCAAATTTTTAAAATCATTTAAAATTATGATGTGATAATATATTAAACAACGTATTAATATTTAAAAACATTGGGGCAAGATCAATAAAACACAATTTGCTTCTTCATTTGACTACCTGTTAATAAACGGACATGAGAAATACATAAATCTGTAATATTATAAAATTGTAAAATAATTTATAATTATGATGTGATAATATATTAAATAACATATTACAATTTTAAAAAATTGACGGAAAATTAATAAAACACAATTTGCTTTTTCATTTGACTACCTGTTAATAAACGGACATGAGAAATACATAAATCTGTAATATTATGAAATTATAAAATAATTTATAATTATGATGTAATAATATATTAAACAACTTATTACAATTGTAAAATATTGACGGAGGATTAATAAAACTCAATTTGCTTCTTCATTTGACTAACTCTTAATAAACGGGCATAAGAAATACATATATCTGTAATATTAAAAAATTAAAAAAAAATTTATAATTATGATGTGATAATATACTCAACAACGTATTACAATTTTAAAAAATTGACGGAGGATTGATAAAACACAATTTGCTTCTTCATTTGACCACCTGTTAATAAACGGTCATGAGAAATACTCTTATCTGTTATATAATAAAATTATAAAATAATTTATAATTATGATGTGATAATATATTAAAAAACTTATTACCATTTTAAAATATTGACGGAGGATTAATAAAACACAATTTGCTTCTTCATTTGATTTCCTGTTAATAAACGGACATGAGAAATACATAAATCTGTAATATTATGAAATTATAAAATAATTTATAATTATGATGTGATAATATATTAAATAACGTATTAATATTTAAAAATATTGACGAAGGATTAATAAAACACAATTTGCTTCTTCATTTGACTACCTGTTAATAAATTGGACATGAGACATACACATAAATCTGTAATATTTAAAAATTATAAAATAATTTATAATTATGATGTGATAATATATTAAACAACGTATTGCAATTCTAAAATATTGACGGAGGACTAATGCAACACAATTTGCTTCTGAATTTGACTACCTATTAATAAACGAAAATGAGAAATACATAAATCTGTAATATTATAAAATTAAAAAATAATTTATAATTATTATGTGATTATATATTAAATAACGTATTAATATTTTTAAATATTGACGGAGGATTAATAAAACACAATTTGCTTCTTCATTTGACTACCTGTTAATTAACGGACATGAGAAATACATAAATCTGTAATATTTTAAAATTAAAAAATAATTAATAATTGTGATGTGATAATATATTAAAAAGCGTATTAATATTCTGAAATATTGGGGCAAGATCAATAAAACACAATTTTCTTCTTCATTTAACTACCTGTTAATCAACGGACACGGGAAATACATAAATCTGTAATATTATAAAATTAGAAATCATTTATAATTATGATGTGAAATAATATATTAAATAACGTATTAATATTTTAAAATATTCGGGCAAGATCAATAAAACACAATTTGCTTCTTCATTTGACTACCTGTTAATAAACGGACATGAGAAATACATAAATCTGTAATATTATAAAATTATAAAATAATTTATAATTATGATGTGATAATATATTAAAAAACGTATTAATATTTTAAAATATTGACGGAGGATCAATAAAACACAATTTGCTTCTTCATTTGACTACCTGTTAATAAACGGACATGAGAAATACATAAATCTGTAATATTATAAAATTATCAAATAATTTATAATTATGATGTGATAATATATTAAATAACGTATTAATATTTTAAAATATTGGGGCAAGATCAATAAAACACAATTTGCTTCTTCATTTGACTACCTGTTAATAAACGGACATGAGAAATACATAAATCTGTAATATTATAAAATTATAAAATAATTTATAATTATGATGTGATAATATATTAAATAACGTATTAATATTTTAAAATATTGGGGCAAGATCAATAAAACACAATTTGCTTCTTCATTTGACTACCTGTTAATAAACGGACATGAGAAATACATAAATCTGTAATATTATAAAATTATAAAATAATTTATAATTATGATGTGATAATATATTAAAAAACGTATTAATATTTTAAAATATTTGGGCAAGATCAATAAAACACAATTTGCTTCTTTATTTG
The DNA here is from genome assembly GCA_012934845.2 of Pomphorhynchus laevis. Taxonomy (NCBI): domain Eukaryota; kingdom Metazoa; phylum Acanthocephala; class Palaeacanthocephala; order Echinorhynchida; family Pomphorhynchidae; genus Pomphorhynchus; species Pomphorhynchus laevis. Next base: position 25,635 of record WNNJ02002611.1, read on the forward strand.
ACTACCTGTTTAATAAACGGACATGAGAAATACATAAATCTGTAATATTGTAAAATTATAAAATAATTTATAATTATGATGTGATAATATATTAAATAACGTATTAATATTTAAAAATATTGACGAAGGATTAATAAAACACAATTTGCTTCTTCATTTGACTACCTGTTAATAAACGGACATGAGAAATACATAAATCTGTAATATTATAAAATTATAAAATAATTTATAATTATGATGTGATAATATATTAAACAACGTATTACTATTTTAAAATATTGATGGAGGACAAATAAAACACAATTTGCTTCTTTATTTGACTAACTGTAAATAAACGGACATGAGAAATACATAAATCTGATCTTATAAAATTATCAAATAATTTATAATTATGATTTGATAATATATTAAATAAAGTATCAATATTCTGAAATATTGGGGCAAGATCAATAAAGAACAATTTGCCTCTTCATTTAACTACCTGTTAATAAACGGAAATGGGAAATACATAAATCTGTAATATTATAAAATTAAAAAACAATTTAACATTATGATGTGATTATATGTTAAATAACGTATTAATATTTTAAAATATTGGGGCAAGATCAATAAAATAAAATTTGATTCTTCATTTGTCTTCCTGTTAATAAACGGACATGCGAAATACATAAATCAGTTATATTATAAAATTATAAAATAATTTATAATTCTGATGTAATAATATATTAAACGGAGTTTTAATATTTTAAAATAGGGAAGAAAGATCAATAAAACACAATTTGCTTCTTCATTTGACTACCTGTTTATAAACGGACATGAGAAATACATAAATCTGTAATATTATAAAATTATAAAATAATTTATAATTATGATGTGATAATATATTAAACAACGTATTACAATTTTGAAATACTGAAAGAAGGGTTGATAAAACACAATTTGCTTTTTCATTTGAATGCCTGTTAATAAACGGTCATAAGAAATACTTTAATCTGTAATATAATAAAATTATAAAATAATTTATAATTATGATGTGATAATATATTAAACAACTTATTACAATTTTAAAATATTGACGAAGGATTAATAAAACACAATTTGCTTCTTCATTTGACCACCTGTTAATAAACTGACATGAGATATTCATAAAATCATTTATAATTATGATGTGATAATATATTAAATAACGTATTTTTATTTTTAAATATTAGGGCAAGATCAATAAAACACAATTTGATTCTTTATTTGACTACCTGTTAATAAACGGACATGAGAAATACATAAATCTGTAATATTATAAAATTAAAAAATCATTTTTTATTATAATGTGATAATATATTAAAAAACGTATTAATATTTTAAAATATTGGGCAAGATCAATAAAACACAATTTGCGTCTTCATTTAACTACCTGTTAATAAACGGACATGGGCAATACAAATATCTGTAATATTATTAAATTAAAAAATCATTTTTAATTTTGATGTGATAACATATTAAATAACGTATTAATATTTTAAAATATTGGGGTAAGATCAATAAAACACAATTTGCTTCTTCATTTGACTAACTGTTAATTAACGGACATGAGAAATACATAAATCTGTAATATTAAAAAATTATAAAATAATTTATAATTACGATGTGATAATATATTAAATAACGTATTACAATTTAAAAATATTGACGGAGGATTAATAAAACACAATTTGCTTATTCATTTGACTACTTGTTAATAAACGGACATGAGAAATACATAAATCTGTAATATTAAAAAATTATAAAATAATTTATAATTATGATGTGATAATATAATAAATAACGTATAGATATTCTGAAATTTTGGGGCAAGATCAATAAAACACAATTTGCATTTTTATTTAACTACCTGTTAATAAATAGACATGTGAAATACATAAATCTGTAATATTATTAAATTATAAAATAATTTATAATGTTGATGTGATAATATATTTACTAGCGTATTAATATTCTGAAATATTGGTGTAAGATCAAAATATTACAAATTGCTTCTTTATTTGACTACTTGTTAATAAACGGACATGAGAAATACATAAATCTGATCTCTTATAAAATTATCAAATAATTTATAATTATGATTTGATAATATATTAAATAACGTATCAATATTCTGAAATATTAGGGCAAGATCAATAAAACACAATTTGCCTCTTCATTTAGCTACCTGTTAATAAACGGACATGGGAAATTCATAAATCTGTAATATTATAAAATTATAAAATCATTTATAATTATGATGTGATAATATATTAAATATCGTTTTAATATTTTAAAATATTGGGGCAAGATTAAAAAAACACAATTTGATTCTTCATTTGTCTACCTGTTAATAAACGGACATGATAATTACATAAATCTGTAATATTAAAAAATTATAAAATAATTAATAATTGTGATGTGATAATATATTAAACAACGTATTACAATTTAAAAATACGACGGAGGATTTATAAAACACAATTTGCTTCATGATTTGACTACCTGTTAATAAACGGACATGAGAAATACATAAATCTGTAACATTATAAAATTAAATAATAATTTATAATTATGATGTGATAATATATTAAAAAACGTATGAATATTTTTAAATTTTGGGGGAAGATCAATCAAACACAATTTGATTATTCATTTGACTACCTGTTAATAAACGGACATGAGAAATACATAAATCTGTAATATTATATAATTAAAAAATAATTTTTAATTATGATGTGATTATATATTAAATAACTTATTAATATTTTAAAATAGTGTAGCAAGATCAATAAAACACAATTTGCTTCTTCATTTGACTACCTGTTTATATACGGACATGAGAAATACCTAAATCTGTAATATTATAAAATTATAAAATAATTTAATATTATGATGTAATAATATATTAAACGACGTATTCCTATTTTAAAATATTGACAGAGGATTAATAAAAAACAATTTGCTTCTTAATTTGACTACGTGTTGATAAACAATCATAAGAAATACATAAATCTGTGATATTATGAAATTATAAAATTATCTAAAATTATGATGTGATAATATATTAAACAACGTATTAATATTTTGAAATATAAGGGAAAGATCAATAAAACACAATTTGCTTCTTTATTTGACTACCTGTTTATATACGGACATGAGAAATACATAAATCTGTAATATTGTAAAATTATAAAATAATTTAATATTTTGATGTAATAATATATTAAACAACTTATTCCAATTTAAAAATATAGACGAAGGATTAATAAAACACAATTTGCTTCTTCATTTGACTACCTGTTAATAAACGTACATGAGAAATACATCAATCTTTAATATTATAAAATTATAAAATAATTTATAAGTATGATGTGATAATATATTAAAAAGAGTATTAATATTTTGAAATATAAGGGAAAGATCAATAAAACACAATTTGGTTTTTCATTTAACTACCTGTTAATAAACGGACATGAGAAATACATAAATCTGTAATATTATAAAATTATAAAATAATTTATAATTATGATGTGATAATATATTAAATAAAGTATTAATATTTTGAAATATTGGGGCAAGATCAATAAAACACAATTTGCTTCTTCATTTAACTACCTGTTAATAAACGGACATGGGAAATACATAAATCTGTAATATGTTAAAATTATAGAATCATTTTTAATTTTGATGTGATAATATATTAAATAACCTATTTATATATTTTAAAATATTGGAGCGAGATCAATAAAACACAATTTGCATCTTCATTTGACTACCTGTTAATAAACGGGCATGAGAAATACATAAATCTGTAATATTATAAAATTAGAAAATAATTTATAATTTTGATGTGATAATATATTAAATAACGTATTACAATTTTAAAATATTAACGGAGGAATAATAAAACACAATTTCATCTTCATTTGACTACCTGTTTATAAACGGTCATGAGAAATACTTAAATCTGTAATATAATACAATTATATAATAATTTATAATTATGATGTGATAATATATTAAACAACTTTTTACAATTTAAAAATATTGATCGAGGATTAATAAAACACAATTTGCTTTTTCATTTGACTACTTCTTATTTAACGTTAATGAGAAATACATCAATTTGTAATATTAAAAAATTATAAAATAATTTATAATTATGATGTGATAATATATTATACAACGTATTACGATTATAAATTATTGATGGAGTACTAATAAAACACAATTTGCTTCTTAATTTGACTACCTGTTAATAAACAGACATGAGAAATACATAAATCTGTAATATTATAAAATTAAAAAATAATTTATAATTATGATGTGATTATATATTAAATAACCATTTGAATATTTTAAAATATTGACGGAGGATTAATAAAGCACAATTTGCTTCTTCATTTGACTACCTGTTAATAAACGGACATGAGAAATACATAAATCTGTAATATTATGAAATTATAAAATAATTTATAATTATGATGTAATAATATATTAAACAAGGTATTTCAATTTTAAAATATTGACGGAGGATTAATAAAACTCAATTTGCTTCTTCATTTGACAACCTGTTAATAAACGGACATGAGAAATACATAAATCTGTAATATTACAACATTATAAAATACTTTAAAATTGTGATGTGATAATATATTAAATGCCGTATTAATATTATAAAATATTGGGGCACGATCAATAAAACACAATTTACTTCTTCATTTGACTACCTGTTCATAAACGGACATGAGAAATACATAGTTCTGTAATATTACAAAATTATAAAATAATTTAGTATTGTACTGTGATAATATATTAAATAACGTATTAATATTCTGAAATATTGGGGCAAGATCAATAAAACACAATTTGCTTCTTCATTTAACTACCTGTTAATAAACGGACATGAGAAATAAATAAATCTGTAATATTATAAAATTTGAAAATAATTTATAATTATGATGTGATAATATAATAAATAACGTATGAATATTTTGAAATATTAGGGCAAGATAAATAAAACACAATTTTCTTCTTCATTTGTCTACCTGTTAATCAACGGACATGAGAAATACAAATATCTGTAATATTAAAAATAATAAAAATTTTTATAATCTACATGTGGTAATATATAAAATAACTTATTACAATTTTTAAATATTGAAGAGGATTTATAAAACACAATTTGCTTCTACATTTGACTACCTTTTAATAAACGGACATAAGAAATACATAAATCTATAATATTTAAAAATTAGAAAATAATTTATAATTATGATGTGATTATATATTAAAAACCGTATAACAATTTTTAAATATTGGGGCAAGATCAATAAAACACAATTTCCATCTTAATTTGTATACCTGTTAATCAACGGCATAAGAAATACATAAATCTGGAATATTATATTATTATAAAATAATTTATAATTGTGATGTGGTAATATATTAAATAACGTATTACATTTTTAAAATATTGACGGAGGATTAATAAAACAAAATTTCCTTCTTCATTTGACTACCTGTTAATAAACGGACATAAGAAATACATAAATCAGTAATATTAAAAAATTAAAAATTATTTAAAATTATGATGTGTTAATATATTAAAAAACGTATTAATATTTTAAAATTTTGGGGCAAGATCAATAAAACACATTTTGCTTCTACATTTGACTACATGTTAAAAAACGGACATGAGAAATACATAGTTCTGTAATATTACAAAATTAAAAAATAATTTATTATTGTACTGTGATAACATATTAAAAATCGTATTAATATTTTAAAATATTGACGGAGGATTAATAAAACACAATTTGATTCTTCATTTGACTAACTGTTAATAAACAGACATGAGAAAATAAATAAATCTGTAATATTAAATATTTATAAAATAATTTATAATTATGATGTGATAATATAATAAATAAAGTATTAATATTTTAAAATATTGGGGCAAGATCAAAACAATTTTCTTCTTCATTTGTCTACCTTTTAATCAACGGACATAAGAAATACAAAAATCTGTAATATTAAAAAATTATAAAATAATTAATAATTATGAAGTGGCAATATATTAAATAACGTATTAAAATTTTAAAATATTTACAGAGGATTAATAAAACACAATTTGCTTCTTCATTTGACTACCTGTTAATAAACGGACATGAGAAATACATAAGTCTGTAATATTAAAAAATTATAAAATAATTTAATTATGATTTGAAATTATATATTAAAAAACGTATTACAATTTTAAAATATTGACGGAGGATCAATAATACACAATTTGCTTCTTAATTTTACTACCTGTTAATAAACGGACATGAGAAATACATAAATCTGTAATATTATTAAATTATAAAATAATCTATAATTATGATGTGATAATATAAAAAAAAGTATTAATATTTTAAAATATTGGCGCAAGTTCAACAAAACACAATTTGCTTCTTCATTTAACTACCTGTTAATAAACAGACATGAGAAATACATAAATTTGTAATATTTTTAAATTATTAAATAATTTATAATTATGATGTGATAATATATTAATTAACGTATTAATATTATAAAATATTGGGGCAAGATCAATAAAACACAATTTACTTCTTCATTTGAATACCTGTTCATAAACGGACATGAGAAATACATAGATCTGTAATATTACAAAATTTTAAAATAATTTATTTTTGTAAAGTGATAATATATTAAACAACGTATTAATATTTTAAAATATTGACGGAGGATTAATAAAACACAATTTGGGTCTTCATTTTACTACCTGTTAATAAACGGACATGAGAAATAAATAAATCGGTAATATTATAAAAAAATATAATAATTTATAATCTAAATGTGGTAATATATAAAATAACTTATTACAATTTCAAAATATTGACGGAGGATTTATAAAACACAATTTGCTTCTTCATTTGATTACCTGTTAATAAACGGACATAAGAAATACATAAATCTATAATATTTAAAAATTACAAAATAATTTTTAATTATGATGTGATAATATATTAAAAACCGTATAACAATTTTTAAACATTGGGGCAAGATCAATAAAACACAATTTCCTTCTTCATTTGTCCACCTGTTAATCAACGGCATAAGAAATACATGAATCTGGGATATTATAAAATTATAAAATAATTTATAATTGTGATGTGGTAATATATTAAATAACGCATTACAATTTTTAAATATTGACGGAGGATTAATAAAACACAATATGCTTCTTCATTTGACTACCTGTTAACAAACGGACATTAGAAATACATAAATCTGTAATATTATAAAATTATAAAATAGTTTATAATTATGATGCGATGTTATATTTAATACCGTATTAAAATTTTAAAATATTGACGGAGGATTAATAAAACAAAATTTGCTTCTTCATTTGACTACCTGTTAATAAACGGACATGAGAAATACATAAATCTGTTATATTAAAAAATTATAAAAGAATTTATAATTTTGATGAGATAATATATTAAATAACATATTACAATTTTAAAATATTGACGGACGATTAATAAAACACAATATGCTTCTTTATTTGACTACCTGTTAATAAACGGATATGAGAAATACATATATCTGTAAAAATATAAAATTATAAAACAATTTATAATTATGATAAGATAATATATTAAAAGACGTATTAATACATTAAAATATTAAGGCAAGATCAATAAAACACAATTTGCTTCTTTATGCGACTACCTGTAAATAAACGGAAATGAGAAATACATTAATCTGTAATATTATAAAATTATAAAATAATTTATAATTGTCATGTGATAATATATATAATACCGTATTAATATTTTAAAATATTTACGGAGGATTTATAAAACACAATTTGTTCTTCATTTGACTCCCTGTTAATAAACAAATATGAGAAATACAAATATCTGTAATATTATAAAATTATAAAATAATTTATGATTATGATGTGATAATATATTTAATAACTTATTAATCTTTTACAATATTGGGGCAAGATCAATAAGACACAATTTGCTTCTTCATTTGACAACCTGTCAATAAACAGATATGAGAAATACATTAATCCGTAATATTAAAAAATTTTAAAATAATTTATAATTGTGATTTGATAATATATTAAACAACGTATAAATATATTAAAATATTACGGAGGATTAATAAAACAAAATTTGCTTCTTCATTTGACTACCTGTTAATATACGGACATGAGAAATACATAAATCTGTAATATTGTAAAATTATAATATAATTTATAATTATGATGTGATAATATATTAAACCACTTATAACAATTATAAAATATTGGGGAAAGATCAATAAAACTCAATTTGCTTTTATATTTGACTACCAGTTAATAAACGGACATAAGAAATACATAAATCTGTGATATTAAAAAATTAAAAAATTAATAATAATTATGATGTGGTAATATATTAAATACCGTATTTAAATTTTAAAATATTTACAGAGTATTAATAAAACACAATTTGCTTCTTCATTTGACTACCTGTTAATAACTGGACATGAGAAATACATAAATCTGTAACATTATAAAATTATAAAATTATTTATTATTATGATGTGATAATATATTATATACCGTATTACAATTTTAAATTATTCACGGAGGTTTAATAAAACACAATTTGCTTCTTCATTTGACTACCTGTTAATAAACGGACATAAGAAATACATAAATCTGTAATATAAACAAATTAAAAAATAATTTAATTATTATTTGACAATATATTAAATAATATATTACAATTTTAAAATATTGACGGAAAATCAATAATACACAATTTGCTTCTTCATTTTACAACCTGTTAATAAACGGACATGAGAAATACATAAATCTGTAATATTATAAAATTATAAAATAATTTATAATTATGATGTGATAATATAAAACAAAGTATTTATATTTTAAAATATTGGGGCAATATCAATAAAACACAATTTGCTTCTTCATTTGACAACCTATTAATAAACGGACATGAGAAATAAATTTATCTGTAATATTATATAATTATAAAATAATTTAAATTTATGATGTGATAATATAAAATATAACGTATTTATATTTTAAAATATTAGGGCAAGATCAAAAAAACACAATTTGCTTCTTCATTTGACTACCTGTTACAAAACGGACATAAGAAATACATAAATCAGTAATATTATATAATTATAAAATAATTAATAATTATGATGTGATAATATATTAAAAACTCTACAACAATTTTTAAATATTAGGGCAAAATCAATAAAACACAATTTGCTTCTTCATTTCACTAACTGTTAATAAACGAACATGAGAAATACATAAATCTGTAATATAAAAAAATTAAAAAATAACTTAAAATTATGATGTGATAATATTTTAAAATATTGGGGCAAGATCAATAAAACACAATTTTCTTCTTCATTTTCTACCTGTTAATCAACGGAAATGAGAAATACATAAATCTGTAATATTATAAAATAATAAAATAATTTATAATCTACATGTGGTAATATATATAATGACTTATTACAATTTTAAAATATTGACGGAGGATTCATAAAACACAATTGGCTTCTTCATTTGACTACCTGTTAATAAACGGACATAAGAAATACATAAATCTATAATATTATAAAATTATAAAATAATTTATAATTATGATGTGATAATATATTAAATAACGTATTATAAATTTTAAATATTTACGGAGAATTAATAATACACAATTTGCTTCTTCATTTGACTACCTGTTAATAAACGGACATGCTAAATACATAAATCTGTAATATAACAAAATTATAAGATAATTTATTATTATACCGTGATAATATATTAAATATCGTTTTAATATTTTAAAATATTTACGGAGGATAAATAAAACTCAATTTGTTCTTCATTTGAACACCTGTTAACAAACGGACATAAGAATTACATAAATCTGTAATATGATAAAATTATAAAATAATTTATCATTATGATGTGATAATATATATTAAACAACGTATTACAATTTCAAAATATTGACGGAGGACTTATAAAACACAATTTGCTTCTTCATTTGACTACCTGTTACTAAATGTAAGTGAGAAATACAAATATATGTAATATTAGATAATTAAAAAAAAGTTTATTATTTTGATGTGTTAATATATTAAACAACGTATTACAATTTTAAAATATTGACGGAGGATTAGTAAAAAAATTTGCCTATTCATTTGACTACCTGTTAATAATCGGACATGAGAAATACATTGATCTGTAATATTGTAAAATTATAAAATAATTTATATTTATGATGTGATAATATTTAAAATAACGTATTACATTTTTAAAATTTTACAAGAGGATTAATAAAACACAATATGCTTCTTCATTTGACTACCTGTTTATAAACGGATATGAGAAACACATAAATCGGTAAAAATAAATAATTATAAAAAAATTTATAATTGTGATGTGATAAAATATTAAACAACGTATTAATATTTTAAAATATTGGGGCAAGATCAATAAAACACAATTTCCTTCTTTATTTGACTACCTTTTAATAAACGGTAATGAGAAATACATAAATCTGTAATATTACAAAATTATAAAATAATTTATAATTGTGATGTGAAAATATATATAAAATAACGTATTTATATTTTAAAATATTGACGGAAGATTAATAAAACACAATTTGCTTCTTCATTTGACTACCTGTTAATAAACGGACATGAGAAATACATAAATCTGTAATATTGTAAAATTATAAAATAATTTATAATTATGATGTGATAATATATTAAAAAAACGTATTACATGTTTTAAAATATTGAGGCAAGATCAATAATACACAATTTGCTTCTTAATTTGACTACCTGTTTATAAATGGACATAGGAAATACAAATATCTTTAATATTATAAAATTATAAAACAATTTATATTTATGATGTGATAATATATTAAAAACCGTATTTCAATTTTAAAATATTGGGGCAAGATCAATAAAACCCAATTTGTTTCTTCATTTGACTACCTGTTAATAAACGGACATGAGAAATACATAAATCTGTAATATTATAAAATTAGAAAATAATTTACAATTATGATGTGATAATATATTAAACAACATATTAATATTTTTTAAAATATTGTTGCAAGATCAATAAAACCCAATTTGCTTCTTCATTTGACTACCTGTTAAAAAACGGACAGAAGAAATACATAAATCTGTAATACTTTTTACATTATAAAAGAATTAATAATTATGATGTGATAATATATTAAATAAAGTATTAAAATTTTAAAATATTGACGGAGGATTTATAAAACACAATTTGCTTCTTCATTTGACTACCTGTTAATAAACGGACATGAGAAATACATAAATCTGTAATATTAAAAAATTATAAAATAATTTATAATTATGATGTGATAATATATTAAAAAAAGCATTACAATTTTAAAATATTGAAGTAGAATCAAGAGAACACAATTTGCTTCTTCATTTTACTACCTGTTAATAAACGGACATAGGAAATACATAAATCTGTTTTATTAAAAAATTATAAAAGAATTTATAATTTTGATGTGATTATATATTAACAACCGTATTGCAATTTAAAAATATTGACGGAGGATTAATAAAACACAATTTGCTTCTTTATTTGACTACCTGTTAATAAACGGACATGAGAAATACATAAATCTGTTATATTTTAAAATTATAAAATAATTTATAATTGTGATTTGATAATATATTAAATAACATATTAATATTTTAAAGTATTGACGGAGGATTAATAAAACACAATTTGTTCTTCATTTGACAGCCTGTTAATAAACAGATATGAGAAATACATAAATCTGTAATATTATGATATTAAAAAATAATTTATAATTATGATGTGATAATATATTAAAAAACGTATTAATTTTTTAAAATATTGAAGGCGGATCAATAATACACAATTTGCTTCTTCATTTGACTACCTGTCAATAAACGGACATAAGAAATACATAAATCTGTAATATTATAAAATTATTAAATAATTTATAATTATGATGTAATAATATAAAATAACGTAATAATATTTTAAAATTTTCGGCAAGATCAAAAAAACACAATTTGCTTCTTTATTTGACTACCTGTTAATAAACGGACATTAGAAATACAAAAATCTGTAATATTACAAAATTATAAAATAATTTATTATTAAACTGTGATAATATATTAAATAACGTATTAATATTTTAAAATATTGACGGAGGATTAATAAAACACAATTTTAATATTCATTTGACTACTGTTAATAAACGGACATTAGAAATACAAAAATCTGTATTTGATAAAATATTCAACAACATATTACAATTTTAAAATATTGAAGGAGGATTAATAAAATAAATTTGCTTTTTCATTTGACTATCTGTTAATAAACCGAAGTGAGAAATACATTTATCTGTAATATTGTAAAATTATAAAATAATTTATAATTATGATGTATAATATATTAAATAACGTATTACAATTTTAAAATATTACCAGAGGATTAAGAAAAAACACAATTTGCTTCTTCATTTAACTACCTGTTAATAAACGGACATGATAAATACATAAATCTGTTATATTAAATATATTAAAAAAAAATTTATAATTTTGATGTGATAATATATTAAATAACGTATTACAATTTTAAAATATTGACTGAGGATTTATAAAACAAAATTTGCTTCTTCATTTGACTACCTGTTAATAAACGGCATGAGAAATACATAAATCTGAAATATTACAAAATTATAAAATAATTTATAATTGTGTTGTGATAATATATTAAATAACGTATTAATATTTTAAATATTGAATCAATATCAATAAAACACAATTTGCTTCTTCATTTGAATACCTGTTAATAAACGGACATGAGAAATACATGAATCTGTAATATTCTATAATTATAAAATAATTTTTAATTATGATGTGATAATATATTAAACAACGTATTACAATTTTAAAATATTGAGGCAAGATCAATAAAACTCAATTTGCTTTTTAATTTGACTACCTGTTAATAAACAGACATGAGAAATACATAAATCTGTAATATTATAAAATAATAAAAAATTTTATAAATATGATGTGAAATTATATTAAACAACGTATTACAATTTTAAAATATTGAGGCAAGATCAATAAAACTCAATTTGCTTCTATAATTGACCACCTGTTAATAAACAGACACGAGAAATACATAAATCTGTATTATAAATAAATTACAAAATAATTTATAATTGTGATGTGGTAATATATAAAATAACATATTACAATTTAAAAATATTGACGGAGGATTAATAAAACACAATTTGCCTCTTCATTTGACTACCGGTTAATAAACGGACATGAGAAATACATAAATCTGTGATATTAAACAATTATAAAATTATTTCTAATTATGATGTGATAATATATTAAAAAACGTATTAATATTTTTTAAAATATTGAATCAAGATCAATAAAACACAATTTGCTTCTTCATTTGACTACCTGTTAATAAACGGACATAAGTAATACATTAATCTGTAATAAGATAACATTATAAAACAATTTATAATTATGATGTTATAATATATTAAATAACGTATTACAATTTTAAAATATTGGGGCAAGATCAATAAAACACAATTTGCTTCTTCATTTGACTGCCTGTTAATAAACGGACATGGGAAATACATAAATCTGTAATATTATAAAATTATAAAATAATTTATAATTTTGATGTGATAATATAAAATAACGTAATAATATTTTTAAATATTCGGCAAAATCAATAAAACACAATTTGCTTCTTCATTTGACTATTTGTTAATAAACGGACATGAGAAATACATAAATCTGTAATATTATATAATTAAATAAAAATTTATAATTATGATTTGATAATATATTAAATAACGTATGAATATTTTAAAAATATTGAAGCAAGATCAATAAAACACAATTTGCTTCTTTATTTGACTACCTGTTAATAAACGGACATTAGAAATACAAAAATCTGTAATATTACAAAATTATAAAATAATTTATTATTAAACTGTGATAATATATTAAATAAAGTATTAATATTTTAAAATATTGACGGAGGATTAATAAAACACAATTTGAATCTTCATTTGACTACCTGTTAATAAACGGACATGAGAATTACATCAATCTGTGATATTATAAAATTATAAAATAATTTATAATCTAGATGTGGTAATATATTAAACAACCTATTACAATTTTAAAATATCGACGGAGTGTTAATAAAACACAATTTGCTTCTTCATTTGACCACCTGTTAATAAACAGACATAAGAAATACATAAATCTGTAATATTATAAAATTATAATATTTAAAATAATTTATAATTATGATGTGATAATATATGAAATAACGTATTACAATTAAAAATATTGAAGGAGGATCAATAAAACACAATTTGCTTCTTCATTTGTCCACCTGTTCATAAACGGACATGAGAAATACAAAAATTCGTAATATTATAAACTTATTAAATAATTTATAATTATGATGAGATAACATATGAATTAATGTATTACAATTTTAAAATATTGACGGGGGATTCATAAAACACAATTTGCTTCTTCATTTGACTTTCTGTTAATGAACGGACATAAGAAATACATAAATCTGTAATATAATAAAATTGTAAAATAATTTATAATTATGTTGTGATAATACATCATATAATGTATTAATATTTTAAAATATTAGGGAAAGATCAATAAAACACAATTTGCTTCTTCATTTGACTAACTGTTAATAAACGAACATGAGAAATACATAAATCTCTAATATTATAAAATTATAAAACAATTTATAATTATGATGTGATAATATATATTTAACAACGTATTAATATTTTAAAATATTGACAGAGGATTAGTAAAACAAAATTTGCTTCTTCATTTGACTACCTGTTAATAAACGGACATGAGAAATACATAGATCTGTAATATTACAAAATTATAAAATATTTTATAATTATGATCTGATAATATATTAAACAACGTATTACAATATTAAAATATTGACGGAGAATTAATAAAAAAAATTTGCCTATTCATTTGACTACCTGTTAATAAAAGGACATGAGAAATACATAAATTTGTTATATTGTAAAATTATAAAATAATTTATAATTATGATGTGATAAAATATTAAATAACGTATAAATATTTTAACATATTAACGGAGGATTAATAAAACACAATTTTCTTTTTCATTTGACTACTTGTTAAAAAACGGATATGAGAAATACATAAATCTGTAATATTAAAAATTTAACAAATAATAAATAATTATGATGTGATAATATATTAAATAACGTATTAATATTTAAATATATTAGAACAAGATCAATAAAACACAATTTGCTTCTTCATTTGACTAGCTGTTAATAGACGGACATGAGAAATACATAAATCTGTGATATTATAAAATTAAATAATAATTTTAAATTGTAATGTGATAATGTATCAAATAAACTATTAATATTTTAAAATATTGACGGAGTATTAATAAAACACAATTTGCTTCTCCATTTTACTTCTTGTTAATAAACGGACATGAGAAATACATAAATCTGTAATATTAGATAATAAAAAAAATTATAATTATGATGTGATAATATATTAAATAACGTTTTAAAATTTTCAAATATTGACAATGGATCAATAAAACACAATTTGCTTCTTCATTTGACTAACTGTTAATAAACGGACATGAGAAATACATACATCTGTAATATAAGTAAATAATAAAATAATTTATAATTATAATGTGATAATATATTAAATAACGTTTTACAATTTTAAAATATTGACAATGGATCAATAAAACACAATTTGCTTCTTCATTTGACTAACTGTTAATAAACGGACATGAGAAATACATAGATCTGCAATATTAAAAAATTATTTATAATGATGATGTGATAATATATTAAATACCGTATTACAATTTAAAAAAATATTTACGGAGCATTAATAAAACACAATTTGATTCGTCATTTGACTACCTGTTAATAAACGGACATAAGAAATACATGAATCTGTAATATTATAAAATTATAAAATAATTTATAATTATGATGTGATAATATATTAAATGACGTATTACAATTTTAAAATATTGACGGAGGATTAATAATACAAAATTTGCTTCTTAATTTTACTACCTGTTAATAAACGGACATGAGAAATACATAAATCTGTAATATTATAAAATTATTAAATAATTTACAATTTTGATGTGATAATATATTAAAAATCGTATTACAATTTTAAAATATTGACGGAGGATCAATAAAACACAATTTGCTTCTTCATTTGACTAACTGTTAATAAACACACATGAGAAATATATAAATCTGTAATATTATAAAATAATAAAATAATTTATAATTGTGATGTGATGATATATTAAATAACGTATTTAAATTTTAAAATATTGGGGCAAGATCAATAAAACCCGATTAGCTTCTTCATTTGACTACCTGTTAATAAACGGACATGAGAAATACATTAATCTGAAATATTATAAAATGATAAAATAATTTATTATTGTGATATGATAATTTATTAAATAAAGTATTACAATTTTAAAATATTGACGGATGATTCATAATATACAATTTGCTTCTACATTTGACTACCCGTTAATAAACGGACATAAGAAATACATAAATCTGTAATATTCTAAAATTATAAAATAATTTATAATTTTGATGTGATAATATATTAAATAACCTATTAATATTTTTTTAAATATTGAGGCAAGATCAATAAAACACAATTTGCTTCTTCATTTTTCTACCTGTTAATAAACGGACATGAGAAATACATAAATCTGTAATATTAGAAAATATAAAATAATTTATAATTATGATGTGATAATATAAAAAACAAACTATTACAATTTTAAAATATTGACGGAGGATAAATAAAACCCAATTTGCTTTTTCATTTAACTATCTGTAATAAACGGACGTGAGAAATACATTTATCTGTAATATTGTAAAATTATAAAATAATTTATAATTATGATGTGATAATATATTAAATAACGTATTAAAATTTTAAAATATTACCGTAGGATTAATAAAAACAATTTTTTTCTTCATTTGACTACCTGTTAAAAAACGGACATGAGAAATACATAAATCTGTTATATTAAATAATTATAAGATAATTAAGAATTATGATGTGATAATATATTAAATAACGTATTTCATTTTTAAAATATTGACGGAGTGTTATTAAAACAAAATATGCTTCTTCATTTGACTACCTGTAAATAAACGGACATGAGAAATACAAAGATCTGTAATATTACAAAATTATAAAATATTTTATAATTATGATCTGATAATATATTAAACAACGTATTAAAATTTTAAAATGTTGAAGGAGGATTAATAAAAAAATTTGCCTATTCATTTGACTACCTGTTAATAAACGGACATGAGAAATACATTAATCTGTTATATTGTAAAATTACAAAATAATTTATAATTATGATGTGATAATATTTTTAATAACGTATTACAATTTTAAAATATTGACGGAGGATCAATAAAACACAATTTGCTACTTCATTTTACTAACTGTTAATAAACTGAAATGAGAAATACACAAATTGGTAATATTATAAAATTATAAAATAATTTATAATTATTATGTGATAATATATTAAATAACGTATTAATATTTTAAAATATTGGGGCAAGATAAACAAAACACAATTTGCTTTTCATTTGACTACATGTAAATAAACGGACATGAGAAATACATAAATCTGTAATATTTTAAAATTTTAAAATAATTTATTATTATACTGTGATAATATATAATATAACGTATTAATTGTTTAACATATTGACAGGAGATTAATAAAACACAATTTGCTTTTTCATTTAACTACCTGTTAATAATGGTACATGAGAAACAAATATCGGCGATATTTTAAAATTAAAAAAAAATTTATAATTATGATGTGATAATATATTAAACAACGTATTAATATTTTAAAATATTGGGGCAAGATTAATACAACACAATTTGCTTCTTCATTTGACTACCTGTTAATAAACGGATATGAGAAATACATAAATCTGTAATATTACAAAATGTAAAATAATTTTTTATTATGATGTGATAATATATTAAATAACGTATTAATATTTTAAAATATTGAGGCAAGATCAATAAAACACAATTTGCTTCTTCATTTGAGTACCTGTTAATAAACGGACATAAGAAATGCATAAATCTTTAATATTAAAAAATTATAAAATAATTTATAATTATGATGTGATATTATATTAAATAACGTATTACAATTTTAAAATATTGACCGAGGATTTATAAAACACAATTTGCTTCTTCATTTGACTACCTGTTAATAAACGGACATGAGAAATACATGAATCTGTAATATTCTATAATTATAAAATAATTTTTAATTATGATGTGATAATATATTAAACAACGTATTACAATTTTAAAATATTGAGGCAAGATCAATAAAACTCAATTTGCTTTTTAATTTGACTACCTGTTAATAAACGGACATGAGAAATACATACATCTGTAATATTATAAAATAATAAAAAATTTTATAAATATGATGTGATAATATATTAAACAACGTATTACAATTTTAAAATATTGAGGCAAGATCAATAAAACTCAATTTGCTTCTATAATTGACCACCTGTTAATAAACAGACACGAGAAATACATAAATCTGTATTATAAATAAATTACAAAATAATTTATAATTGTGATGTGGTAATATATAAAATAACATATTACAATTTAAAAATATTGACGGAGGATTAATAAAACACAATTTGCTTCTTCATTTGACTACCGGTTAATAAACGGACATGAGAAATACATAAATCTGTGATATTAAACAATTATAAAATTATTTCTAATTATGATGTGATAATATATTAAAAAACGTATTAATA
This sequence comes from Pomphorhynchus laevis, assembly GCA_012934845.2. NCBI lineage: Eukaryota > Metazoa > Acanthocephala > Palaeacanthocephala > Echinorhynchida > Pomphorhynchidae > Pomphorhynchus > Pomphorhynchus laevis. Next base: position 44,717 of record WNNJ02002611.1, read on the forward strand.
TTTTTTAAAATATTGAATCAAGATCAATAAAACACAATTTGCTTCTTCATTTGACTACCTGTTAATAAACGGACATAAGTAATACATTAATCTGTAATAAGATAACATTATAAAACAATTTATAATTATGATGTTATAATATATTAAATAACGTATTACAATTTTAAAATATTGGGGCAAGATCAATAAAACACAATTTGCTTCTTCATTTGACTACCTGTTAATAAACAGACATGGGAAATACATAAATCTGTAATATTATAAAATTATAAAAAAATTTATAATTTTGATGTGATAATATAAAATAACGTAATAATATTTTAAAATATTCGGCAAAATCAATAAAACACAATTTGCTTCTTCATTTGACTATTTGTTAATAAACGGACATGAGAAATACATAAATCTGTAATTTTATATAATTAAATAAAAATTTATAATTATGATTTGATAATATATTAAATAACGTATGAATATTTTAAAATATTGAAGCAAGATCAATAAAACACAATTTGCTTCTTTATTTGACTACCTGTTAATAAACGGACATTAGAAATACAAAAATCTGTAATATTACAAAATTATAAAATAATTTATTATTAAACTGTGATAATATATTAAATAACGTATTAATATTTTAAAATATTGACGGAGGATTAATAAAACACAATTTGAATCTTCATTTGACTACCTGTTAATAAACGGACATGAGAATTACATCAATCTGTGATATTATAAAATTATAAAATAATTTATGATTGTGCTGTGATAATATATTATAAATCGTAATTATATTTTAAAAAATTTGGGCAAGATAAATAAAACACAATTTTCTTTTTCATTTGTCAACCTCTTAATAAACGGACATGAGAAATATATAAATCTGCAATATTAAAAAATTATAAAATAATTTATAATCTAGATGTGGTAATATATTAAACAACGTATTACAATTTTAAAATATCGACGGAGTGTTAATAAAACACAATTTGCTTCTTCATTTGACCACCTGTTAATAAACAGACATAAGAAATACATAAATCTGTAATATTATAAAATTATAAAAAAATTATAATTATGATGTGATAATACATTAAATACCGTATTACAATTTTAAAATATTGACGGAGGATTAATAAAACACAATTTGCTTCTTCATTTGACTACCTCTTAATAAACGGACATGAGAAATATATAAATCTGTAATATTAAAAAATTTTAAAATAATTTATAATTATGATGTGATAATATATGAAATAACGTATTACAATTAAAAATATTGAAGGAGGATCAATAAAACACAATTTGCTTCTTCATCTGTCTACCTGTTCATAAACGGACATGAGAAATACAAAAATTCGTAATATTATAAACTTATTAAATAATTTATAATTATGATGAGATAACATATGAATTAATGTATTACAATTTTAAAATATTGACGGGGGATTCATAAAACACAATTTGCTTCTTCATTTGACTTTCTGTTAATGAACGGACATAAGAAATACATAAATCTGTAATATAATAAAATTGTAAAATAATTTATAATTATGTTGTGATAATACATAATATAATGTATTAATATTTTAAAATATAAGGGCAAGATCAATAAAACACAATTTGCTTCTTCATTTGACTAACTGTTAATAAACGAACATGAGAAATACATAAATCTCTAATATTATAAAATTATAAAACAATTTATAATTATGATGTGATAATATATATTTAACAACGTATTAATATTTTAAAATATTGACGGAGGATTAGTAAAACAAAATTTGCTTCATCATTTGACCACCTGTTAATAAACGGACATGAGAAATACATAGATCTGTAATATTACAAAATTATAAAATATTTTATAATTATGATCTGATAATATATTAAACAACGTATTACAATTTTAAAATATTGACGGAGAATTAATAAAAAAAATTTGCCTATTCATTTGACTACCTGTTAATAAACGGACATGAGAAATACATAAATTTGTTATATTGTAAAATTATAAAATAATTTTAATTATGATGTAATAAAATATTAAATAACGTATAAATATTTTAACATATTAACGGAGGATTAATAAAACACAATTTTCTTTTTCATTTGATTACTTGTTAATAAACGGATATGAGAAATACATAAATCTGTAATATTAAAAATTAACAAATAATAAATAATTATGATGTGATAATATATTAAATAACGTATTAATATTTAAATATATTAGAACAAGATCAATAAAACACAATTTGCTTCTTCATTTGACTAGCTGTTAATAGACGGACATGAGAAATACATAAATCTGTGATATTATAAAATTAAATAATAATTTAAAATTGTAATGTGATAATGTATCAAATAAACTATTAATATTTTAAAATATTGACGGAGTATTAATAAAACACAATTTGCTTCTCCATTTTACTTCTTGTTAATAAACGGACATGAGAAATACATAAATCTGTAATATTAGATAATAAAAAAAATTATAATTATGATGTGATAATATATTAAAAAACGTTTTAAAATTTTCAAATATTGACAATGGATCAATAAAACACAATTTGCTTCATCATTTGACTAACTGTTAATAAACGGACATGAGAAATACATACATCTGTAATATAAGTAAATTATAAAATAATTTATAATTATAATGTGATAATATATTAAATAACGTTTTACAATTTTAAAATATTGACAATGGATCAATAAAACACAATTTGCTTCTTCATTTGACTAACTGTTAATAAACGGACATGAGAAATACATAGATCTGCAATATTAAAAAATTATTTATAATGATGATGTGATAATATATTAAATACCGTATTACAATTTAAAAAAATATTTACGGAGCGTTAATAAAACACAATTTGATTCGTCATTTGACTACCTGTTAATAAACAGACATAAGAAATACATGAATCTGTAATATTATAAAATTATAAAATAATTTATAATTATGATGTGATAATATATTAAATGACGTATTACAATTTTAAAATATTAACGGAGGATCAATAATACAAAATTTGCTTCTTAATTTTAATACCTGTTAATAAACGGACATGAGAAATACATAAATCTGTAATATTATAAAATTATAAAATAATTTACAATTTTGATGTGATAATATATTAAAAATCGAATTACAATTTTAAAATATTGACGGAGGATTAATAAAACACAATTTGCTTCTTCATTTGACTAACTGTTAATAAACACACATGAGAAATATATAAATCTGTAATATTATAAAATAATAAAATAATTTATAATTGTGATGTGATGATATATTAAATAACGTATTTAAATTTTAAAATATTGGGGCAAGATCAATAAAACCCGATTAGCTTCTTCATTTGACTACCTGTTAATAAACGGACATGAGAAATACATTAATCTGAAATATTATAAAATGATAAAATAATTTATTATTGTGATATGATAATTTATTAAATAAAGTATTACAATTTTAAAATATTGACGGATGATTCATAATATACAATTTGCTTCTACATTTGACTACCCGTTAATAAACGGACATAAGAAATACATAAATCTGTAATATTCTAAAATTATAAAATAATTTATAATTTTGATGTGATAATATATTAAATAACCTATTAATATTTTTTTAAATATTGAGGCAAGATCAATAAAACACAATTTGCTTCTTCATTTTACTACCTGTTAATAAACGGACATGAGAAATACATAAATCTGTAATATTAGAAAATATAAAATAATTTATAATTATGATGTGATAATATAAAAAACAAACTATTACAATTTTAAAATATTGACGTAGGATAAATAAAACGCAATTTGCTTTTTCATTTAACTATCTGTAATAAACGGACGTGAGAAATACATTTATCTGTAATATTGTAAAATTATAAAATAATTTATAATTATGATGTGATAATATATTAAATAACGTATTACAATTTTAAAATATTACCGGAGGATTAATAAAAACAATTTTTTTCTTCATTTGACTACCTGTTAAAAAGCGGACATGAGAAATACATAAATCTGTTATATTAAATAATTATAAGATAATTTAGAATTATGATGTGATAATATATTAAATAACGTATTTCATTTTTAAAATATTGACGGAGTGTTATTAAAACAAAATATGCTTCTTCATTTGACTACCTGTAAATAAACGGACATGAGAAATACAAAGATCTGTAATATTACAAAATTATAAAATATTTTATAATTATGATCTGATAATATATTAAACAACGTATTAAAATTTTAAAATGTTGAAGGAGGATTAATAAAAAAAATTTGCCTATTCATTTGACTACCTGTTAATAAACGGACATGAGAAATACATTAATCTGTTATTTTGTAAAATTATAAAATAATTTATAATTATGATGTGATAATATTTTTAATAACGTATTACAATTTTAAAATATTGACGGAGGATCAATAAAACACAATTTGCTTCTTCATTTTACTAACTGTTAATAAACTGAAATGAGAAATACAAAAATTGGTAATATTTTAAAATTATAAAATAATTTATAATTATGATGTGATAATATATTAAATAACGTATTAATATTTTAAAATATTGGGGCAAGATCAACAAAACACAATTTGCTTTTCATTTGACTACATGTAAATAAACGGACATGAGAAATACATAAATCTGTAATATTTTAAAATTTTAAAATAATTTATTATTATACTGTGATAATATATAATATAACGTATTAATTTTTTAACATATTGACGGAGGATTAATATAACACAATTTGCTTATTCATTTGAATACCTGTTAATAATGGTACATGAGAAATATAAATCTGTGAAATTGTAAAATTATAAAAAAAATTTTAATTATGATGTGATAATATATTAAAAAACGTATTAATATTTAAAAATATTGGGGAAAAATCAAAATACCACAATTTGCTTTTTTATTTGACTACATGTTAATAAACGGACATGAGAAATACAAAAAACTGTAATATTCAAGAATTATAAAATAATTTATTATTATACTGTGATAATATATTAAATAACGTATTAATATTTTAAAATATTGACAGGAGATTAATAAAACACAATTTGCTTTTTCATTTAACTACCTGTTAATAATGGTACATGAGAAACATAAATCGGCGATATTTTAAAATTAAAAAAAAATTTATAATTATGATGTGATAATATATTAAACAACGTATTAATATTTTAAAATATTGGGGCAAGATTAATACAACACAATTTGCTTCTTCATTTGACTACCTGTTAATAAACGGATATGAGAAATACAAATATCTGTAATATTACAAAATGTAAAATAATTTTTTATTATGATGTGATAATATATTAAATAACGTATTAATATTTTAAAATATTGGGGCAAGATCAATAAAACACAATTTGCTTCTTCATTTGAGTACCTGTTAATAAACGGACATAAGAAATGCATAAATCTTTAATATTAAAAAATTATAAAATAATTTATAATTATGATGTGATATTATATTAAATAACGTATTACAATTTAAAAATATTGACGGAGGATTTATAAAACACAATTTGCTTCTTCATTTGACTACCTGTTAATAAACGGACATGAGAAATACATAAATCTGTAATATTAAAAAATTAAAAAATATATTTATGATTATGATGTGATAATATATTTGATAACGTATAAAGATTTTTAAATATTGACGGAAAATTAATAAAACACAATAGGCTTCTTCATTTGACTACCTGTTAATAAACGGATATGAGAAATACAAATATCTGTAATATTACAAAATGTAAAATAATTTTTTATTATGATGTGATAATATATTAAATAACGTATTAATATTTTAAAATATTGGGGCAAGATCAATAAAACACAATTTGCTTCTTCATTTGAGTATCCGTTAATAAACGGACATAAGAAATACATAAATCTGTAATATTCTAAAATTGTAAAATAATTTATAATTGTGATGTGATAATATATTAAAAATCGTATTACAATTTTGAAATATTGACGGAGGATTTATAAAACACAATTTGCTTCTTCATTTGACTACCTTTAAAAAACGGATATGAGAAATACATACATCTGTAATATTATAAAATTATAAAATAATTTATAATTATGATGAGATAATATATTAGATAACGTATTAACATTTTAAAATATTGACGGAAAATTAATAAAACACAATTTGCTTCTTCATTTGACTACCTGTTAATAAACGGATATGAGAAATACATAAATCTGTAATATTTTAAAATTTAAAAAAAATTTATAATTATGATGTGATAATATATTAAATCACGTATTAATATTTTTTTAAATATTGGGGCAAGATCAATAAAACACAATTTGCTTCTTTATTTGACTACTTGTTAATAAACGGATATAAGAAATACATAAATCTGTAATATTATAAAATTTGAAAATAATTTATAATTATGATGTGATAATATATTAAATAACAAATTACAATTTTAAAATATTTACGGAGAATTCATAAAACACAATTTGTTTCTTCATTTAACTACCTGTTAATAAACGGACATAAGAAATACAAAAATCTGTAATATTGAAAAATTACAAAATAATTTATAATTATGATGTTATAATATATTAGATAACGTATTAACATTTTGAAATATTGACGGAAAATTAATAAAAAAAAATTTGCTTCTTCATTTGGCTACCTGTTTATAAACGGATTTGAGAAATACATAAATCTGTTATATTACAAAATGTTAAATAATTTATAATTACGATGTGATAATATATTAAATAAAGTAAAAAAATATTTTAAAATATTGGGGAAAGATCAATAAAACACAATTTGCTTCTTCATTAGAGTACCTGTTAATAATCGGACATAAGAAATACATAAATCTTTAATATAATAAAATTATAAAAAAATTTATAATTAAGATGTGATAATATATTAAATAACGTATTACAATTTTAAAATATTGGGGCATGATCAATAAAACCTTATTTGCTTCTTCATTTGACTACCTGTTAATAAACGGACATGAGAAATACATAAATCTGTAAAATTATAAAATTATAAAAAAATTTATAATTATGATGTGATAATATATTAAATAACGTATAAGTATTTTTTTAAATATTGAGGCAAATCAATAAAACACAATTTGATTCTTCATTTGACTACCTGTTAATAAGCGGACATGAGAAATACATAAATCTGTAATATTAAAAAATTATAAAATAATTTATAATTGTGATGTGATAATATAATCAATAACGTAGCAATATTTTTTTAAATATTGGGGCAAGATCAATAAAACGCAATTTGCTTCATCATTTGACTACCTGATAGTAAACGGACATGAGAAATAAATAAATCTGAAATATTATAAAATTATAAAACAATTTATAATTATGATGTGATTAGATATTAAAAACAGTATTACAATTTTAAAATATTGGGGCAAGATCAACAAAACACAATTTGCTTCTTCATTTGACTGCCTATTAATAAACGGACATGAGAAATACATAAATCTGTAATATTATAAAATTATAAAATAATTTATAATTATGATGTGATAATATATTAAACAACGTATTACAATTTTAAAATATTGACGGAGGATTAATAAAACACAATTTGCTTCTTCATTTGACTACCTGTTAATAAACGGACATGATAAATACATATATCTGTAATATTTGAAAATTAAAAAATTATTTATAATTATGATGTGAAATTATATATAAAACAACCCCTTTACAATTTTAAAATATTGACGGAGGATTAATAAAAAAATTTGCTTTTTCATTTGACTCCTGTTAATAAACGGACGTGAGAAATACATTTATCTGTAATATTGTAAAATTATAAAATAATTTATAATTGTGATGTTATAATATATTAAACAACGTATTACAATTTTGAAATATTGGGGCATGATCGATAAAACTCAATTTGCTTTTTCATTTGACTACCTGTTAATAAACGGACATGAGAAATAAATAAATCTGTAATATTATAAAATTATTTTTAATTATGATGTGATAATATATAAAATATCGTATTACAATTTTAAAATATTGAGGAAGGATTACTAACACACAATTTGCTTCTTCATTTGACTTTCTGTAATGAACGGACATGAGAAATACATAAATCTGTAATATTATAAAATTATAATATAATTTATAATTGTGATGTGATAATATATAATATAATGTATGAATATTTTAAAATATTGGGGCAATATAACACAATTTACATCTTCATTGGACTTCCTTTTACGAAACGGACATGAGAAATACATAAATCTATAATATAATACCATTATAAAATAATTTATAAGTATGTTGTGATAATATATTAATTGAGGTATTACAATTATAAAATATTGAAGGAGGATTAATAAAACACAATTTGCTTCTTCATTTTACTACCTGTTAATAAATGGATATGAGAAATACATAAATCTGTAATAATAGAAAATTATAAGATAATTTATAAAAATGATGTGATAATATATTAAACAACATATTACAATTTTAAAATATTGACGGAGGATTTATAAAATAAATTTGCTTTTTCAATTAACTATTTGTTAATAAACGGACGTGAGAAATACATTTATCTGTATTATATTTAAAATTAAAAAATAATTTATAATTATGATGTGATAATATATTAAATAACGTATTACAATTTTAAAATAGTACCGGAGGATTAAGAAAAACACAATTTGCTTCTTCATTTGACTACCTGTTAATAAACGGACATGAGAAAAACATAAATCTCTTATATTAAATATATTTAAAAATAATTTATAATTTTGATGTGATAATATATTAAATAACGTATTACAATTTTAAAATATTGGGGCTAGATCAATAAAACACAATTTGCTTCTTCATTTGACTACCTGTTAATAAACGGACAAAGGAAATACATAAATCTGTAATAATAAAAAATTATCAAACAATTTAAAATTATGATGTGATAATATATTAAAAACCGTATTACAATTTTAAAATATTGGGGCAAGATCAATAAAACACAATTTGCTTCTTCATTTGACTACCTATTAATAAACGGACATGAGAAATACATAAATCAGTAATATTGTATAATCATAAAATAATTTATAATTATGATGTGATAATATATTAAACAACGTATTACAATTTTAAAATATTGGGGCGAGATTGATAAAACTCAATTTGCTTCTTCATTTGACTACCTGCTAATAAACGGACATGAGAAATACATAAATCTGTAATATTATGGAATTATCAAATAATTTATAATTATGATGTGATAATATATGAAACAACGTATTACAATTTTCAAATATTGGGCCATGATCAATCAAACTCAATTTGCTTTTTCATTTGACTACGGTTTAATAAACTGACATGAGAAATACATAAATCTGTAATATTAAAAAATTATAATAAAATTTATAATTATGATGTGATATTATATTACATAACGTATTACAATTTTTAAATATTGACGGAGGATTAATAAAACACAATTTGCTTCTTCATTTGACTACCTGTTAATAAACGGACATGAAAAATACATAAATCCGTAATATTATGAAATTATAAAATAATTTATAATTATGATGTGATAACATATTCAAAACCCGTATTAATATTTTAAAATATTGAAGGAGGATTAATAAAAAATATGGCTTTTTCATTTGACTATCTATTAATAAACGGACGAGAGAAATACATTTATCTGTAATATTGTAAAGTTATAAAATAATATATAAATATGATTTGAAAATATATTAAATAAAGTATTACAATTTTAAAATATTACAGGAGAATTAATAAAACACAATTTGCTACTTCTATAACCAATTTGCTACTATAACAATAGAAAATATACATTAACCATAAACTTCATTAATAAATGTATAGATAACATAAATATAGCCGGACTTTTAAATAATTCTAAAAGTAAAGAAATAATAGGGTCAGATTTAAGTAAATATATTCCTAAAATAAGGTATAAACTCCTACCACCATTAGGACGAAAAATTTGTAATTATAATAAAGAATTAAAATCAATATGTAACGATAATATTAGAAACATAATGGAAACAGAATGCAATTGTAAAAGTCTTAGTTTTGATAAAATAAATGAACATATATGTACCCATAATCTAGAATTAATTGAAAATTGTGAATTAAGAAAGCTGCTATCGAAAGGGTATAAATATAGATTAAATAACAACAACGACAAAAATAAAATATACAGTTCGTTATATAATAACTTAAATGATTACTTTAGTAAGCTGATTAATAGTGAAAGCTCGAATATATCTAAGATCAAAATTTGGAAAGATTATATATTTGATAAAATTAAAAATAAAATGAAAATAACAAACAATTATAAAAGGAAAGATAAAATTAATAAAGATATGTATAAAGAACTTACTAAATTAAAGGATAACTATATAATAACAACTATTGATAAAGCTAGTAATAACTTTGTCTTCATATGCAAAAAGCTTTATTATGATATACTAATGAAAGAGGTTAATTCTAATGATTTAAATGTAAATCCAGCATATGAACGTAGTGAGTTGAGTTTAGAATCAATTATTACAAGTCACTGTTCTATAATGGATAAAAAGGGTATAAAGGTTGAATTAGATAATAAAACTATACCTATATTATATTGGAATCCAAAATTACATAAAAATCCAATAAAACCTAGGTTCATATGTAGTGCGTTTAAATGTACATTAAAACCACTTTCTGTTTATATGAATAAAATGCTTAAAGTAATTAAAGCACATTTTAAAAAATATTGCAAGGTAATCGAAATTAATACTGGTATAAAACACTATTTCAGTATTAATTCTACAAAAGAATTTTTAGAACAGACAAAAGGAATAAATTTTCAAAATATAAATACATACGATTTTAGTACGCTTTATACAAATCTAGATTTAGTAGATATTAAAGAAGCGTTAGTAAAATTAATTAATCTTATATTCGGAAAAAGATATACATATATATGTTATAATAATTATAACGCCTATCTAACAAAAATTAAACCATCAAATAAATATAAATATATGGATAAAATTGAATTAATAGAATCCTTAAATATTTTGATAAATCAAAATTATTTAAAAGTAGGGACATCTATATTTAGACAAGTAAAAGGTGTTCCAATGGGTGGTAATAGTAGCCCAATTATAGCTGACTTGTTTTTAAGCTTTATAGAATATGAATTTGTTCATAACTGTGTAAAAATTAAATCTAAACAATATAAATATATGAAATATATGTTTCGATACATTGATGATATATGTGTATTTAATTCTAATAATTTTTATTCAATTAGTGAGCACATTTATCCAGAAAGCCTTATTCTTAACAAAACCAATATTAATGATAAAGAAGGTGTATATCTAGATATGAACATTAAATTAACATTAACTAAAACTACTATTAATTTATATCGTAAAGATGACATATTTAAATTTACAAGAAACATATTTTTGCATGAGCATTCATGCATACCATATAATATAAAATATAATACATTAAATAATGAAATTTTAAGAATTGCAACAATATGTAATGATATTGGCTTTCTTCAAAATCATTTAAATAATTTAATAGATACATATTTTAAACTAGGTTACTATAAAAATAACATCAAGCAGAAAATAGTAAAATATATAAATCAACACAATAATATAAAGAATAAATTTAAACTCTTAAGTGGCAAATTTTTATGGATGAATAATAAATAATATACTTTGCATTAGAATAAGATACTAGATAGTTATTTCAGAGGAAATACATCATTAGCATGTATTTGGCCCCGCTGCTATGTTGGGTAGAGGAGTTAGGGGCCGAAACCTGATAGCATAGCAGTTCCTCCTGATGACCTCTAATTCTTATTATGATACAACGTCTGTTATTTATTAGTCAATTCATAAAAATGACGTTTATTTTAAATTTTATTTTTTATTATTATTTTTTAACTTGATTAAAATTATAGAAAATCTAAAAACAATTATTAATTTTATTATTTAATTATTAAATTTTGATTTAGCATTATTATGTTTTGTTTATTTTATAATTATATAACAATACGTAGACTCAGTTAGCTGATTTAATTTCATTTGACTATCTGTTAATAATCGGACGTGAGAAATACATTTATCTGTAATATTGTAAAATTATAAAATAATTTAGAATTGTGATGTGATAATATATTAAATAACGTATTAATATTTTTTAAAATATTGGGGCTATATCAATAAAACACAATTTGCTTCTTCATTTGACTACCTGTTAATAAACGGACATGAGAAATTTACATAAATCTGTAATATTATAAAATTATAAAATAATTTATAATTATTATGTGATAATATATAATATAATGTATAAATATTTTAAAATATTGGGGCAAGATCAATAAAACACAATTTGCTTCTTCACTTGACTACCTGTTAAAAAACGGACATGAGAAATACATAAATCTGTAATATTAAAAAATTATAAAATAATTTATAATTATAATGTGATAATATATTAAATAAGGTATTACAATTTTAAAATATTGATGGAAAATTAATAAAACACAATTTGCTTCTTCATTTGACTTTCTGTTAATAAACGGACATGAGAAATACATAAATATGTCATATTCTAAAATTAAAAAGTAATTTATAATTGTGATGTGATAATATATTAAATAACGTATTTATATTATAAAATGTTGTGGCTGTATCAATAAAACACAATTTGCTTCTTCATTTGACTACCTATTAATAAACGGACATAAGAAATACATAAATCTGTAATATTAAAAAATTATAAAATAATTTATAATTATGATGTGAAAATATATAATATAATGTATTAATATTTTAAAATATTGAGGCAAGATCAATAAAGCACAATTTGCTTCTTCATTTGACTACCTGATAATAAACAATAATGAGAAATACATAAATCTGTGATATTATAAAATTATAAAACAATTTTTAATTATGATGTGATAATATATTAAAAACCGTATTACCATTCTAAAATATTGGGGGTAGATCAATAAAACACAATTTGCTTCTTTATTTGACTACCTGTTAATAAACGGAAATGAAAAATACATAAATCTGTTATATTAAATATATTAAAAAATAATTTATAATTTTGATGTGATAATATATTAAAAAACGTATTACATTTTTTAAATATTGACAGCGGATTAATAAAATACAATATGCGTCTTCATTTAACAACCTGTAAATAAACGGATAAGAGAAATACATAAATCTGTAATTTTATAAAATTATAAAATAATTTATAATTTGATTTGATATTATATTAAACAACATATTACAATTTTAAAATATTGACGGAGGATTAATAAAATAAATTTGCTTTTTCATTTGACTATCCGTTAATAAACGGACTTGAGAAATACATTTATCTGTAATATTGTAAAATTGTAAAATAATTTATAATTATGATGTGATAATATATTAAATAACGTATTACAATTTTAAAATATTACCAGAGGATAATGACAAAACACAATTTGCTTCTTCATTTAACTACCTGTTAATAAACGGACATGATAAATACATTAATCTGTTATATTAAATATATTAAAAAAAAATTATAATTTTGATGTGATAATATATTAAATAACGTATTACAATTTTTAAATATTGACGGAGGATTTATAAAGCACAATTCGCTTCTTCATTTGACTACTTGTTAATAAACGGACATTAGAAATACATAAATCTGTGATAATAAAAAATTATCTAACAATTTATAATTATGATGTGATAATATATTAATAATTGTATTACAATTTGAAAATATTGGGGCAAGATCAATAAAACACAATTTGCTTCTTCATTTGACTACCTGTTAATAAACGGACATGAGAAATACATAAATCTGTTATATTAAATATATTAAAAAATAATTTATAATTTTGATGTGATAATATATTAAAACTCGTATTAAATTTTTTAAATATTGACAGCGGATTAATAAAACCCAATATGCGTTTTCATTTGACTACCTGTAAATATACGGAAAAGAGAAATACATAAATCTGTAATTTTATAAAATTATAAAATAATTTATAATTTGATTTGATAAAATATTAAACAACATATTACAATTTTAAAATATTGAAGGAGGATTAATAAAATAAATTTGCTTTTTCATTTGACTATCTGTTAATAAACCGACGTGAGAAATACATTTATCTGTAATATTGTAAAATTATAAAATAATTTATAATTATGATGTATAATATATTAAATAACGTATTACAATTTAAAAATATTACCAGAGGATTAAGAAAAAAACACAATTTGCTTCTTCATTTAACTACCTGTTAATAAACGGACATGATAAATACATAAATCTGTTATATTAAATATATTAAAAAATAATTTATAATTTTGATGTGATAATATATTAAATAACGTATTACAATTTTAAAATATTGACGGAGGATTTATAAAACAAAATTTGCTTCTTCATTTGACTACCTGTTAATAAACGGACATAAGAAATACATAAATCTGTAATAATAAAAAATTATCAAACAATTTAAAATTATGATGTGATAATATATTAAAAACCGTATTACAATTTTAAAATATTGGGGCTAGATCAATAAAACACAATTTGCTTCTTCATTTGACTACCTGTTTATAAACGGACATGAGAAATACATAAATCTGTAATATTATAAAATTACAAAATAATTTTTAATTGTGATGTGATAATATATTAAAAAAAGTAGCAATTATTTTCTAAATATTGAATGCATGATCAATAAAACACAATTTGCTTCTTCATTTGACTACCTGATAGTAAACGGACATGAGAAATACATAAATCTGTAATATTATAAAATTATAAAACAATTTATAATAATGATGTGATAATATATTAAAAACAGTATTACAATTTTAAAATATTGGGGCAATATCGATAATACACAATTTGCTTCTTCATTTGACAACCTATTAATAAACGGACATGAGAAATACATTTATCTGTAATATTATATAATTATAAAATAATTTATAATTATGATGTGATAATATATAAAACAACGTATTACAATTTTAAAATATTGGGGCAAGATCAATAAAACACAATTTGCTTCTTCATTTGACTACCTGTTAATAAACGGACATGAGAAATACATAAATCTGTAATATTTTAAAATTATAAAATAATTTATAATTGTGATGTGATAATATAATAAAAAACGTATTACAATTTTAAAATAGTACCGGAGGATTAAGAAAAAATACAATTTGCTTCTTCATTTGACTACCTTTATATAAGCGGACATGAGAAATACATAAATCTGTTATATTAAATATATTAAAAAATAATTTATAATTTTGATGTGAAATATATTAAATAACGTATAAAATTTTTTAAATATTGACAGCGGATTAATAAAACACAATATGCGTCTTTATTTGACTACCTGTAAATATACGGAAAAGAGAAATACATAAATCTGTAATTTTATAAAATTGTAAAATAATTTATAATTTGATTTGATAAAATATTAAACAACATATTACAATTTTAAAATATTGACGGAGGATTAATAAAATAAATTTGCTTTTTCATTTGACTATCTGTTAATAAACCGACGTGAGAAATACATTTATCTGTAATATTGTAAAATTATAAAATAATTTATAATTATGATGTATAATATATTAAATAACGTATTACAATTTTAAAATATTACCAGAGGATTAAGAAAAAACACAATTTGCTTCTTCATTTAACTACCGGTTATTAAACAGACCTGATAAATACAAATATCTGTTATATTAAATATATCAAAAAATAACTTATAATTTTGATGTGATAATATATTAAATAACGTATTACAATTTTAAAATATTGACGGAAGATTAATAAAACACAATTTGCTTCTTCATTTGACTACCTGTTAATAAACGGACATAAGAAATACATAAATCTGTAATAATAAAAAATTATCAAACAATTTAAAATTATGATGTGATAATATATTAAAAACCGTATTACAATTTTAAAATATTGGGGCAAGATCAATAAAACACAATTGGCTTCTTCATTTGACTACCGGTTATTAAACGGAAATGATAAATACATAAATCTGTTATATTAAATATATTAAAAAATAATTTATAATTTTGATGTGATAATATATTGAATAACGTATTACAATTTTAAAATATTGACGGAGGATTTATATAACACAATTTGCTTCTTCATTTGACTACCTGTTAATAAACGGACATAAGAAATACATAAATCTGTAATAATAAAAAATTATCAAACAATTTAAAATTATGATGTGACAATATATTAAAAACCGTATTACAATTTTAAAATATTGGGGCTAGATCAATAAAACACAATTTGCTTCTTCATTTGACTACCTGTTAATAAACGGACATGAGAAATATATAAATCTGTTATATTAAATATATTAAAAAATAATTTATAATTTTGATGTGATAATATATTAAATAACGTATTACATTTTTTAAATATTGACAGCGGATTAATAAAATACAATATGCGTCTTCATTTGACTACCTGTAAATAAACGGATGAGAGAAATACATAAATCTGTAATTTTATAAAATTATAAAATAATTTATAATTTGATTTGATATTATATTAAACAACATATTACAATTTTAAAATATTGACGGAGGATTAATAAAATAAATTTGCTTTTTCATTTGACTATCTGTTAATAAACGGACGTGAGAAATACATTTATCTGTAATATTGTAAAATTGTAAAATAATATATAATTATGATGTGATAATATATTAAATAACGTATTACAATTTTAAAATATTACCAGAGGATTAAGAAAAAACACAATTTGCTTTTTCATTAAACTACCTGTTAATAAACGGACATGATAAATACATAAATCTGTTATATTAAATATATTAAAAAAAAATTTATAATTTTGATGTGATAATATATTAAATAACGTATTACAATTTTAAAATATTGACGGAGAATTTATAAAACACAATTTGCTTCTTCATTTGACTACCTGTTAATAAACGGACATAATGAGAAATACATAAATCTGTAATATTAAAAAATTATAAAACAATTTATAATTATGATGTGATAATATATTAAAAACCGTATTACAATTTTAAAATATTGGGGCTAGATCAATAAAACACAATTTGCTTCTTCATTTGACTACCTGATAGTAAACGGACATGAGAAATACATAAATCTGTAATATTATAAAATTATAAAACAATTAATAATTATGATGTGATAATATATTAAACAACGTATTACAATTTTAAAATATTTAGGCAAGATCAATAAAACTCAATTTGCTTCTTCATTTGACTACCTGTTAATAAACGGACATGAGAAATACATAAATCCTGAATATTATAAAATTATCAAATAATATATAATTATGATGTGATAATATATTAAACAACGTATTTCAATTTTAAAAAATTGGGGCAAGATCAATAAAACTCAATTTGCTTTTTCATTTGACTACGGTTTAATAAACGGACACGAGAAATACATAAATCTGTAATATTAAAAAATTATAATATAATTTATAATTTTGATGTGATATTATATTACATAACGTATTACAATTTTAAAATATTGACGGAGGATAAATAACAAAAATTTGCTTCTTCATTTGACTACCTGTTAATAAACGGACATGAAAAATACATAAATCTGTAATATTATAAAATTATAAAATAATTTATAATGATGATGTGATAATATATTCAAAACCCGTATTAATATTTTAAAATATTGAAGGAGAATTAATAAAAAAAAATAGCTTTTTCGTTTGACTATCTGTTAATAAACGGACGAGAGAAATACATTTATCTGTAATATTGCAAAATTATAAAATAATTTATAATTGTGATGTGATAATATATTAAATAAAGTATTAATATTTTTTAAAATATTCGGGCTATATCAATAAAACACAATTTGCTTCTTCATTTGGCTACCTGTTAATAAACATACATAAGAAATACATAAATCTGTAATATTAAAAAATTACAAAATAATTTATAATTGTGATGTGATAATATATTATGATGTGATAAATCTGTAATATTATAAAATTACAAAATAATTTATAATTATGATGTGATAATATTTTAAAATATTGGGGCAAGATCAATAAAACACAATTTGCTTCTTCATTTGACTACCTGTTAATAAACGGACATAAGAAATACATAAATCTGCAATAATAAAAAATTATCAAACAATTTATAATTATGATGTGATAATATATTAAAAACCGTATTACAATTTTAAAATATTGGGGCTAGATCAATAAAACACAATTTGCTTCTTCATTTGACTACCTGTTAATAAACGGACAAGAGAAATACATAAATCTGTAATATTATAAAATTATAAAATAATTTATAATTGTGATGTTATAATATATTAAATAACGTAGCAATTTTTTTTAAATATTGGGTGCATGATCAATAAAACACAATTTGCTTCTTCATTTGACTAACTGATAGTAAACGGACATGAGAAATACAAAAATCTGTGATATTATAAAATTATAAAACAATTTATAATTATGAAGTGATAATATATTAGAAACAGTATTACAATTTTAAAATATTGTGGCAAAATCAATAAAACACAATTTGATTCTTCATTTGACTACCTATTAATAAACGGACATGAGAAATACATAAATCTGTAATATTTTAGAATTATAAAATAATTTATAATTATGATGTGATAATATATTAAACAACGTATTACAATTATAAAATATTGGGGCAAGATCAATAAAACTCAATTTGCTTCTTCATTTGACTACCTGTTAATAAACGGACATGAGAAATACATAAATCTGTAATATTATAAAATTATCAAATAATTTATAATTATGATGTGATAATATATTAAACAACGTATTACAATTTTCAAAAAATTGGGGCAAGATCAATAAAACTCAATTTGCTTTTTCATTTGATTAGGGTTTAATAAACGGACATGAGAAATACATAAATCTGTAATATTAAAAAATTATAATATAATTTATAATTTTGATGTGATGTTATATTACATAACTTATTACAATTTTAAAATATTGACGGAGGATTAATAAAAAAAATTGCTTCTTCATTTGACTACCTGTTAATAAACGGACATGAAAAATACATAAATCTGTAATATTATAAAATTATAAAATAATTTATAATGATGATGTGATAATATATTCAAAACCCGTATTAATATTTTAAAATATTGAAGGAGAATTAATAAAAAAATTAGCTTTTTCATTTGAATTTCTGTTAATAAACGGACGAGAGAAATACATTTATCTGTAATATTGCAAAATTATGAAATAATTTATAATTGTGATGTGATAATATATTAAATAACGTATTAATATTTTTTAAAATATTGGGGCTATATCAATGAAACACAATTTGCTTCTTTATTTGACTACCTGTTAATAAACGGACATGAGAAATACATAAATCTGTAATACTATAAAATTATAAAATAATTTATAATTATGATGTGATAATATATAATATAATGTATTAATATTTTAAAATATTGGGGCAAGATCAATAATACACAATTTTCTTCTTCACTTGACCACCTGTTAATAAACGGAAATGAGAAATACATAAATCTGTAATATTAAAAAATTATAAAATAATTTATAATTATGATGTGATAATATATTAAATAACGTATTACAATTTTAAAATATTGACGGAAAATTAATAAAACACAATTTGCTTCTTCATTTGACTTTCTGTTAATAAACGGACATGAGAAATACATAAATATGTCATATCGTAAAATTATAAAATAATTTATAATTGTGATGTGATAATATATTAAATAACGTATTAATATTATAAAATATTGGGGCTATATCAATAAAACACAATTTGTTTCTTCATTTGACTACCTATTAATAAACGGACATAAGAAATACATAAATCTGTAATATTATAAAATTATAAAATAATTTATAATTATGATGTGAAAATATATAATATAATGTATTAATATTTTAAAATATTGAGGCAAGATCAATAAAACACAATTTGCTTCTTCATTTGACTACCTGATAATAAACAATAATGAGAAATACATAAATCTGTGATATTATAAAATTATACAACAATTTTTAATTATGATGTGATAATATATTAAAAACCGTATTACTATTCTAAAATATTGGGGGTAGATCAATAAAACACAATTTGCTTCTTTATTTGACTACCTGTTAATAAACTGAAATGAAAAATACATAAATCTGTTATATTAAATATATTAAAAAATAATTTAAAATTTTGATGTGACAATATATTAAAAAACGTATTACATTTTTTAAATATTGACAACGGATTAATAAAATAGAATATGCGTCTTCATTTGACAACCTGTAAATAAACGGATAAGAGAAATACATAAATCTGTAATTTTAAAAAATTATAAAATAATTTATAATTTGATTTGATATTATATTAAACAACATATTACAATTTTAAAATATTGACGGAGGATTAATAAAATAAATTTGCTTTTTCATTGGACTATCTGTTAATAAACGGACTTGAGAAATACATTTATCTGTAATATTGTAAAATTGTAAAATAATTTATAATTATGATGTATAATATATTAAATAACGTATTACAATTTTAAAATATTACCAGAGGATTAAAAAAAACACAATTTGCTTCTTCATTTAACTACCTGTTAATAAACGGACATGATAAATACATAAATCTGTTATATTAAATATATTAAAAAATAATTTATAATTTTGATGTGATAATATATTAAATAACGTATTACAATTTTAAAATATTGACGGAGGATTTATAAAACAAAATTTGCTTCTTCATTTGACTACCTGTTAACAAACGGACATAAGAAATACATAAATCTGTAATAATAAAAAATTATCAAACAATTTAAAATTATGATGTGATAATATATTAAAAACCGTATTACAATTTTAAAATATTGGGGCTAGATCAATAAAACACAATTTGCTTCTTCATTTGACTACCTGTTTATAAACGGACATGAGAAATACATAAATCTGTAATATTATAAAATTACAAAATAATTTTTAATTGTGATGTGATAATATATTAAAAAACGTAGCAATTTTTTTTTAAATATTTGATGCATGATCAATAAAACACAATTTGCTTCTTCATTTGACTACCTGATAGTAAACGGACATGAGAAATACATAAATCTGTAATATTATAAAATTATAAAACAATTTATAATAATGATGTGATAATATATTAAAAACAGTATTACAATTTTAAAATATTGGGGCAATATCAATAAAACACAATTTGCTTCTTCATTTGACAACCTATTAATAAACGGACATGAGAAATACATTTATCTGTAATATTATATAATTATAAAATAATTTATAATTATGATGTGATAATATATAAAACAACGTATTACAATTTTAAAATATTGGGGCAAGATCAATAAAACACAATTTGCTTCTTCATTTGACTACCTGTTAATAAACGGACATGAGAAATACATAAATCTGTAATATTTTAAAATTATAAAATAATTTATAATTGTGATGTGATAATATAATAAAAAACGTATTACAATTTTAAAATAGTACCGGAGGATTAAGAAAAAATACAATTTGCTTCTTCATTTGACTACCTTTATATAAGCGGACATGAGAAATACATAAATCTGTTATATTAAATATATTAAAAAATAATTTATAATTTTGATGTGAAATATATTAAATAACGTATAAAATTTTTTAAATATTGACAGCGGATTAATAAAACACAATATGCGTCTTTATTTGACTACCTGTAAATATACGGAAAAGAGAAATACATAAATCTGTAATTTTATAAAATTGTAAAATAATTTATAATTTGATTTGATAAAATATTAAACAACATATTACAATTTTAAAATATTGACGGAGGATTAATAAAATAAATTTGCTTTTTCATTTGACTATCTGTTAATAAACCGACTTGAGAAATACATTTATCTGTAATATTGTAAAATTATAAAATAATTTATAATTATGATGTGATAATATATTAAATAACGTATTACAATTTTAAAATATTACCAGAGGATTAAGAAAAAACACAATTTGCTTCTTCATTTAACTACCGGTTATTAAACGGACCTGATAAATACAAATATCTGTTATATTAAATATATCAAAAAATAACTTATAATTTTAATGTGATAATATATTAAATAACGTATTACAATTTTAAAATATTGAAGGAAGATTAATAAAACACAATTTGCTTCTTCATTTGACTACCTGTTAATAAACGGACATAAGAAATACATAAATCTGTAATAATAAAAAATTATCAAACAATTTAAAATTATGATGTGATAATATATTAAAAACCGTATTACAATTTTAAAATATTGGGGCAAGATCAATAAAACACAATTTGCTTCTTCATTTGACTACCGGTTATTAAACGGACATGATAAATACATAAATCTGTTATATTAAATATATTAAAAAATAATTTATAATTTTGATGTGATAATATATTGAATAACGTATTACAATTTTAAAATATTGACGGAGGATTTATATAACACAATTTGCTTCTTTATTTGACTACCTGTTAATAAACGGACATAAGAAATACATATATCTGTAATAATAAAAAATTATCAAACAATTTAAAATTATGATGTGACAATATATTAAAAACCGTATTACAATTTTAAAATATTCGGGCTAGATCAATAAAACACAATTTGCTTCTTCATTTGACTACCTGTTAATAAACGGACATGAGAAATATATAAATCTGTTATATTAAATATATTAAAAAATAATTTATAATTTTGAAGTGATAATATATTAAAACACGTATTACATTTTTTAAATATTGACAGCGGATTAATAAAATACAATATGCGTCTTCATTTGACTACCTGTAAATAAACGGATGAGAGAAATACATAAATCTGTAATTTTATAAAATTATAAAATAATTTATAATTTGATTTGATATTATATTAAACAACATATTACAATTTTAAAATATTGACGGAGGATTAATAAAATAAATTTGCTTTTTCATTTGACTATCTGTTAATAAACGGACGTGAGAAATACATTTATCTGTAATATTGTAAAATTGTAAAATAATATATAATTATGATGTGATAATATATTAAATAACGTATTACAATTTTAAAATATTACCAGAGGATTAAGAAAAAACACAATTTGCTTTTTCATTAAACTACCTGTTAATAAACGGACATGATAAATACATAAATCTGTTATATTAAATATATTAAAAAAAAATTTATAATTTTGATGTGATAATATATTAAATAACGTATTACAATTTTAAAATATTGACGGAGAATTTATAAAACACAATTTGCTTCTTCATTTGACTACCTGTTAAAAAACGGACATAAGAAAAACATAAATCTGTAATAATAAAAAATTATCAAACAATTTATAATTATGATGTGATAATATATTAAAAACCGTATTACAATTTTAAAATATTGGGGCTAGATCAACAAAACCTAATTTGCTTCTTCATTTGACTACCTGTTAATAAACGGACATGAGAAATACATAAATCTGTAATAATATAAAATTATAAAATAATTTATAATTGTGATGTGATAATATATTAAAAAACGTAGAAATTTTTTTATATATTGGGTGCATGATCAATAAAACACAATTTGCTTCTTCATTTGACTACCTGATAGTAAACGGACATGAGAAATACATAAATCTGTAATATTATAAAATTATAAAACAATTAATAATTATGATGTGATAATATATTAAACAACGTATTACAATTTTAAAATATTTAGGCAAGATCAATAAAACTCAATTTGCTTCTTCATTTGACTACCTGTTAATAAACGGACATGAGAAATACATAAATCCTGAATATTATAAAATTATCAAATAATTTATAATTATGATGTGATAATATATTAAACAACGTATTTCAATTTTAAAAAATTGGGGCAAGATCAATAAAACTCAATTTGCTTTTTCATTTGACTACGGTTTAATAAACGGACACGAGAAATACATAAATCTGTAATATTAAAAAATTATAATATAATTTATAATTTTGATGTGATATTATATTACATAACGTATTACAATTTTAAAATATTGACGGAGGATAAATAACAAAAATTTGCTTCTTCATTTGACTACCTGTTAATAAACGGACATGAAAAATACATAAATCTGTAATATTATAAAATTATAAAATAATTTATAATGATGATGTGATAATATATTCAAAACCCGTATTAATATTTTAAAATATTGAAGGAGAATTAATAAAAAAAATTAGCTTGTTCGTTTGACTATCTGTTAATAAACGGACGAGAGAAATACATTTATCTGTAATATTGCAAAATTAAAAAATAATACATAATTGTGATGTGATAATATATTAAATAACGTATTAATATTTTTTAAAATATTCGGGCTATATCAATAAAACACAATTTGCTTTTTCATTTGGCTACCTGTTAATAAACGGACATAAGAAATACATAAATCTGTAATATTATAAAATTACAAAATAATTTATAATTATGATGTGATAATATATTATGATGTGATAAATCTGTAATATTATAAAATTACAAAA
The DNA here is from genome assembly GCA_012934845.2 of Pomphorhynchus laevis. Taxonomy (NCBI): domain Eukaryota; kingdom Metazoa; phylum Acanthocephala; class Palaeacanthocephala; order Echinorhynchida; family Pomphorhynchidae; genus Pomphorhynchus; species Pomphorhynchus laevis. Next base: position 69,503 of record WNNJ02002611.1, read on the forward strand.
TAATTTATAATTATGATGTGATAATATTTTAAAATATTGGGGCAAGATCAATAAAACACAATTTGCTTCTTCATTTGACTACCTGTTAATAAACGGACATAAGAAATACATAAATCTGCAATAAAAAAAAATTATTAAACAATTTATAATTATGATGTGATAATATATTAAAAACCGTATTACAATTTTAAAATATTGGGGCTAGATCAATAAAACACAATTTGCTTCTTCATTTGACTACCTGTTAATAAACGGACAAGAGAAATACATAAATCTGTAATATTATAAAATTATAAAATAATTTATAATTGTGATGTTATAATATATTAAATAACGTAGCAATTTTTTTTAAATATTGGGTGCATGATCAATAAAACACAATTTGCTTCTTCATTTGACTAACTGATAGTAAACGGACATGAGAAATACAAAAATCTGTGATATTATAAAATTATAAAACAATTTATAATTATGATGTGATAATATATTAAAAACAGTATGACAATTTTAAAATATTGGGGCAATATCAATAAAACACAATTTGCTTCTTCATTTGATTACCTATTAATAAACGGACATGAGAAATACATAAATCTGTAATATTTTAAAATTATAAAATAATTTATAATTATGATGTGATAATATATTAAACAACGTATTACAATTTTAAAATATTGGGGCAAGATCAATAAAACTCAATTTGCTTCTTCATTTGACTACCTGTTAATAAACGGACATGAGAAATACATAAATCTGTAATATTATAAAATTATCAAATAATTTATAATTATGATGTGATAATATATTAAACAACGTATTACAATTTTAAAAAATTGGGGCAAGATCAATAAAACTCAATTTGCTTTTTCATTTGATTAGGGTTTAATAAACGGACATGAGAAATACATAAATCTGTAATATTAAAAAATTATAATATAATTTATAATTTTGATGTGATGTTATATTACATAACTTATTACAATTTTAAAATATTGACGGAGGATTAATAAAAAAAAGTTGCTTCTTCATTTGACTACCTGTTAATAAACGGACATGAAAAATACATAAATCTGTAATATTATAAAATTATAAAATAATTTATAATGATGATGTGATAATATATTCAAAACCCGTATTAATATTTTAAAATATTGAAGGAGAATTAATAAAAAAATTAGCTTTTTCATTTGAATTTCTGTTAATAAACGGACGAGAGAAATACATTTATCTGTAATATTGCAAAATTATAAAATAATTTATAATTGTGATGTGATAATATATTAAATAACGTATTAATATTTTTTAAAATATTGGGGCTATATCAATAAAACACAATTTGCTTCTTTATTTGACTACCTGTTAATAAACGGACATGAGAAATACATAAATCTGTAATACTATAAAATTATAAAATAATTTATAATTATGATGTGATAATATATAATATAATGTATTAATATTTTAAAATATTGGGGCAAGATCAAAAAAACACAATTTTCTTCTTCACTTGACTACCTGTTAATAAACGGACATGAGAAATACATAAATCTGTAATATTAAAAAATTATAAAATAATTTATAATTATGATGTGATAATATATTAAATAACGTATTACAATTTTAAAATATTGACGGAAAATTAATAAAACACAATTTGCTTCTTCATTTGACTTTCTGTTAATAAACGGACATGAGAAATACATAAATATGTCATATCGTAAAATTATAAAATAATTTATAATTGTGATGTGATAATATATTAAATAACGTATTAATATTATAAAATATTGGGGCTATATCAATAAAACACAATTTGCTTCTTCATTTGAGATAGGTAACAATGCTATTAGAAACATTCTAGGAGCAGAATGTCATAGTAACTGTTGAAATTTTGATGACTATTTTATTCTACGCATTACTTTAATCCTATCTAAAATCCAACAGCAGTACGCTACATTTCAGTATTGGTGGTCCTAATCAACTACTGATCCAATACCTACGTTTCTCGTTTCGGTCCTTTTAATGTTAGCTGACGATCACTGACTATTCTGTTTTAGTGGCATTTAGATTTAATGAAATACTTCGTCTTACATCTTGCAAATTTAATTGTAATCAGTTCTTATTTGTATACTCGACTAGTGGCATTTAGATTTAGTAAAAGACTTTCGTCTGACATTTTGCAAATTTAATTGTAATCATTTTGTATTTCAAATTAAATCAGAGCTGGTAGGAGAAGGTGCAACCTTTAATTTGAAATACCTATTTTCTGAATAATTACTATCATCAAATTAGTCATCTATAGTTTGTTTCCTAATTTTTAGTTGATTTAAAAATAGTCATGAAAATTTCACCGGTCATTATACATTTGCTGACAATAAACACATAATCTATCTCCCGAAACAAATCAATTCCAAAACAAAAATCACAATACATTAAAATTACATCTTTGTGCACATGATATTAACAACACATTAGTCCAGTCTTCTTATAAAAGAATTAAATCTATCGGATTTCTAATTCCTAAAATATCACTGACAATTGAATATTAACAAAGATTAACATCTGCAGTGAAGATTTGATGGCTGACGACCAGTTGACTCGTCTGCTTTATTGACAATTAGATTTAATGAACGAGTTTTATATATTTTGCAAATTATTGAAATCTTTTCCGATTACAATTAAATTCCTATCGACGCTGATTTAATTTGAAATCAGAATTGATTTCGATTAAATTTGCAAAATGTAAGATGAAAGTCTTTCATTCGATCTAATTGCCAATAAAAGAAGACGAGTCAAGTGATCGTAAGCCAACAATAAAATGACCGAATCGTGAAATGTAGGTATTGGATCAGTAGATGATGAGGTCCACCAATCCTGAAATGTAGCATAGTGCTGTTGGTTTATAGATAAGATTAAATTAGCGTGAAGTGTCATCATAAATTTCAATTGTATGATGCCTTCAATGCATATGAAGGCATCACTGAATTATGCTAATAGTAACAATGACTGCACATACCTGTGCAGTCATTGTTACTATTGAAATTCAGATGACTATTTTAATTCTGCACGCTACTTTAATCCTATCTACACGCCAACAGCAGTATGCTACATTTCAGTATTAGTAGGCATCATCTGCAACTGATCCAATACGAACGTTTCACGTTTTGGTCCATTTAATATTAGCTGACCATCACTCGACTCGTCTGCTTTAGTGGCATTTAGATTTAATGAAATACTCGTCTTACATTATTCAAATTTAATTGAAATGAATTCTGATTTCAGATTAAATCAGCATTGATAGGGGAAGGTTCTTTTTTCAATTTGAAAACCTACCAATTATTGCAATTATTTACAATTATCAAAATAGTCATCGATAGCTTGTTTCTTAATTTCAAGTTTACATACTTGTGGAGCCATTGTTACAATTGAAATTTTGGTGACTATTTTTTATACTTCACACTGTTTTAATTCCATCTATAATACAACATCTGTACGCTACATTTCAGTATTAGTAGACCCAATCAGCTACTGATTTAATGCCTACGTTTCACGTTTCGGTCCTTTTAATGTTTGCTGAAGACAATTTTTCAATTTTCGTCTTACATTTTGCAAATTTAATTTAAATCATTTCTGATTTCATATTAAATCAGCTTTGGATGGTTAAGCTTCTATTTTTAATTTGAAAACCCAACTATTTTTTAATTTGCAAAATGTTATAATAAAGTATTTCATTTAATCTAATTTTTAATAAAGCACATGAGTCGAGAGATCATCAGTCAACATTAAAAAGACCGAAATGTGAATCGTATGTATTCGAACAGTAGCTAATGAAGTCCAATGATACTGAAATGTGACAAAGAAAATACTTAATCATTAAAGCTAGATCAAATAAAAGTAGAAATTATTTTTGATATTTTGCTAACTTCTATTAGCATCTTCAGAAAATTACAGTATGTAATTTTGAAAATTTATCTTCAGAAAATTACAGCAATTAAATTAATGATTAGTATAAACTATTTAAAAAAAGAAAATACTACTGAAATATATTTTAAAAAGTCAGAGTTTATTCGAGACTAAAGCTAAAGCTTTCGAAAACTGATAAAAACAGATTTTTTTATTTTTTGCATCGCATGTAAAAAGTTAATATTTTGCTGTTTTCCGTGTGACATTGTGCCAAGGGATAGATATTAAGTGCCACACACAAAAGGCTATTTATAGGAGGAATTGCAGGCAACTCAATACGGTAACATCATAAAGATTTTACCATCCACAATTGAATAAATCATAATTCAGTCACTTTTTAGATTAAAGTAATTTCTTCTTCTTTTTCTTCTTTTTCTTTAGCCTTTATCCCGTGTGTTGGCGGGGTCGGCTCTCATGGAACGCATCCTCCATTTGCAACGATCCGAAGCCAGATCAGGGTGTAGTCCAGCATCTCTTAGATCCTTGTGCAGCGTGTCAGACCATCGCTGTCTTGGTCGTCCTTTGGGGCGTTTGCCTTTAAAGTCTATTTTCAAGCCTGCCTTTGCGATGGAACCGTCATGTGCCCGTAGAGTGTGGCCAAACCAGCGGAGACGGGCTTCTAGCATTTTCTCACGGATAGGCATCACACCGTATCGTCGGTAAATATCATCATTGCGAACCCGATTTATGAGACTAAAACCGCTTGTCCATCGAAGCATCTTCGTCTCCATGACAGCGAGACGACGTTCCGCTATCTTTGTGATAGGCCAGCATTCTGCTCCATAAAGAGCAATGGGACGAATAACGCTTCGATATATCTTTGACTTTATGCTATCCTTCATTTTGCGGTCGCACATTATGCCAGTTGTAGCACGCCACTTCTTTGACAAAGTAATTTGTCAAATTAAATATAATTTCTCAGAAACTTGTACACACTTGTGACGTATATTTATTAATGTATATTACTAGAAACCGTTTCTAATTAGCAACCTTACAGTTTCTCAAGGTTAATTGCAGAATCAAAAAAATCTTCATTGATTGTGTGGATCAGATTGTGACTGCAGCTTCTAATGTCATAAATTATATATAGTGCATTGAATTAAAGAATTTAAAATCAATTTTACACGCTGTCAATGATAATCAAGATATTGTAGTTTACAAAATAAATACTTTTGTGTCAATTGGAATTATGCAAATTATTAATATTGTTCCTTGTTGCAATTTTTTTGAAAAACCTCAGAAATTACAGCCTTTACGTTATTAAGTTGGTTATGCTAATATCACAAAATTGCCGATTTCAATTTATAATTCAATATTTTATCTTTAAGACCTCTTATAATAGCTTCGAGAAAAAATCCAAATGAATCATGATGTTGATAACTTTCTGAACGACTAAGTTTATTATAATAAAATATTATTGCTTTTGAGCAATATGATAAAACAAAATTTGCATGCTACTTAAATTACTTAGTGCAAATTACATTTGCACTAAGCGACAAAATAATAATTATATTATATTTTTATTAGAAATTATAATGTTACAAATATTTGTTACAATAAATAGCTATAGGCTAATTTTTACATTAACGTCTAATGCTACTTACAAAAATTTTAGTTTATTTAAATACGGTTTTGAAGAGAGAAAATGTAGATCAACGAGTAGATTGTAGTCAAGTCTAAAAGGATAACAAAATATTAATATGTTAGAGTGGAAATTCATGTCATTAAAAATATAACGTAAATTAATGAAAATATTTATATTTGACTTTAGTTAAGCAGATCATTTAATTTAGCCTTCGTATTAAATTATTTACTATCAAATCATTTAAAATAATTAAAATAATTAAATTATTTAATTAATTATTTATATTATTTTAAAAAAATAATGCATTTAATCATTTATTATTTATATTAATAAAACAACTAATAAATTATCTATATTAAATTAAACTATTTTAATTTAATATTAAATTAAATATTAAAGTTGATATAATATTATTAAAATTATTAATTGGTAAATTGTTTAATTAATATTATTATATCATTTATTATTTCTATTAATAAAATACGAATATTAATTTAATTAAAACACTTAAATTTTCTCTGCAGATAAAAAAATATTATTAAGATATTTATAAATTATAGTTTTCCAAATACACAGTGATACGGTAAATACAAGGTGATGTAATTCACTCATTTTTCGTGAACACAAGGTCAAATATGTTTACGGTAAATATTACATGATAATATGTTTACGGTAATAAATATTTTAATTAACTTAAATATTAATAAAAATATTATAATTCTACATTTTAGAAACAAGTTCAAACATTTTACGTTCTGTGTTTTTTGTCAAATTTACTAAAAGTGATATTCTCAGCTACATTTCACAAATTTAAATTAATATATAAAAGCATCGACCATGTTATAGCTTAAGTATCTTGAAACTTACAAAAGAATTGCTGTGGATATCTTCTTCCGAGCTAATTGTTGTGATTGCAATCTATTGAACCGAAAATCCCTTTATTAAAGATTAAATAAGCTAATCGTTTAAAGCAAATTTACTTACGTTAGCTGTGCATTACATTCTAACTCAAAGTCGTTCGGATTGTCATTTAATCGTCTATATGTCGCCAAAGCATGTAATAGTAACTGTTAAAATTGTAAAATTTATAATTTCTAAAAGTAATGTTTATAATAAATTATTTTATTTATTTATTCTATGCATATTATTTGAAGAATTTTCCAAAT
>WNNJ02002612.1:0-30961 GCA_012934845.2 Pomphorhynchus laevis
AGCATGTATTTTGAACCTCTGCTATGTGTGATCTAGTAATAGTATGTATATAAATATACATTCAAAATAGTCTTGGTGATATAAAGAATATATAGATGTGTGAGATAATATAATATATTATACAATAGGTGATAAATTAAACATATATTAAGATATGAACATTAAACTAACGTAAATTAAAATTATAATACATTTATATCAAAAATATGACTTAAATTTACAAGAAATAGTTAAGCATGGACATTCATTCATACCATATGATATAAAATATAATACATTTAAATATTACAATTAAAGAATTGCAACAATTTGTAACGATATTAGCTTTCTTCAAAATCATTTAAATAATCTTATAGATGCATATTTTAAACAAGATTACTATAAAAATACCATCAAACAGAAAATTGTAAAATATATTAATCAACACAATCATATTAAAAAAATTTAAAATCATTAGCGGATATTATTCCTACTATGTACTCGTATCTTGAAGTAAATATTCCCAAATATTTACTTATATTTTAAAGGTAACATATTAAAATTAGTGAGAAACCTCTATTTTATAAAAATAACGAGTTAGCTTTAACTTTTGGGGCTCGAGCATTGTATTATGTTACTAGCAACCATGATCTCGTATCGAGTTCATCCTACTAGTCATCCGAAAATATATATCGGGCATCTTAAAATCACATTTTAGATATTTTATTTTAAAAAAATAAGGTCGATTTTTGTACATATATTTTTGATAATCAGATATTTCCGACTATCTACTCGTATTTTGAAAATTACATTAAAATTTACGAAATATATTTTTGAGTGAAATTTCATGCATTGCAACTTAAATATATTAAACTGAATAACGATTTTTTAAGTATTTCAAGTATATGTCATGATTTGGTTATTTTTAAGTCAATTTGATAATCTAATTTAGTCAAATTTAAAATTATTGAAAACAATTTTTAAACAATATTTAATCTATTAAAATTAGTATGTAATTCAAAGCATCTTGGTAATTACAAACACAGAAGGTGTTTGTTAACAATTTTTATTCAAAAGGTGAACAAATTTATTTATGTAGCCTTATTTTTTTAAAAGATAAAATTGAAGATAAAGAAGGGATAGTTAAATATATTAACATTAAATTAACGACCTGTAAAATTATTATTAATTTATATCAAGAAATGAATTATTTCGCTTAAGCAATAATATCAAGTAGTCGTTAATTTACTAGATAATCAAAGCAACTAACTGAGTTTATGAATTTAATATAATTATAACATTGAAATAAAATAATATTGAAAAATAATAAATAAAAATAGAAACGGTAAATCAGTAAATCAAAATTTAATAATTAGATAATAAATAATGATAAATAATCGTTATTGGATTTAGTAAGATTTATATCGAGTTAAAATAAAAATTGAAATTTAAAATAAAAGCAATGTGTATAAATTGACTCATAAATAAGAGAAGTATCAGAATAAGGATTAGATATCATCAAGAGAAACTGCTATGGTATCAGATTTCAACAATAAAAAGCTGACCCAACTCATAAGCGGGGGTAATTTATGCAAAATAATAGATATATAAAGATATGAAAATTAAATAACCGTCAATAAAAATTAAAATTAATTTATATCAAGAGATGACTTAAATTTACAATAAACATCCTTACATAAACATTTATTCATACTATATACTATTAAATGTAGTAAATAAAATAAAGCAATTTCAAGAATTGTCAAAGTCTGTAATGATAATGGCTTTATTTAAAATCATGAATAATTTAATTGATACATATTTTAAACTAGGGTACTTTAGAAATAAAAGCACAAAGAAATAGTTAAATATATAAATCAACAAAATATTATTAAAAATAAATTTAAATTCTTATTCTCGATGCACACAAACAAAAGTGTGCGGGCGTAAATTTTCACAATTTTCATTGATTTGTATAGAACTAAAATAATATATCTAACTTTGGGTGCTCGAGCAATGCATCAGGTTACTTTGCACTATAATCTGGTATCGAGTTCATCGTACTAGTCACCCGAAACGATATCTCGAGCATCTTTTATGCATTTTAGATATGTTAATGTATTAAGAACTGCTCGTCTTTTTTAACCGATACTTTAAACGTCTGATATTTATGACTATCTACTTATATTTTTAAAATTACATTTTAAAATTTCCGATATTTATTTTTGATTAATATCAGATCAGTATACTGAGACTACGTGCTTTATACTATCAAATATAACAAAAATCAAATTTAAATTATAAGGCATTAAATAATAAACAATCATTAATTAATAATTATTTATTTATAATAAATTTTATTTAATTTATATCTTATAGCTAACAATTAAAAATTGAAATTTAAAAAACAATTAATATTTAAAAATTGACTAAAAAATAACAGATAATGTATTAGAGTAAGCATTAGAGGTCATCATTTTCTGTTCCTATTACTAGACCCAGACCAGCAGCGTGGTTGGATATATGATAATGATGTGATAATGAAAATGGCATATTTCCTCTGATAAAAATCTTATTGTAATACAAAGTATATTATTTCATAATCATTCATAAAAAGTTTTCGCTTAAGGTATTAGCGAATCAATTGTTGATTTTTATAAATCAACAAAATATTAAAAACAAATTTGAACTCTTCAGCGAAATTTTTTATGGTTAATTAATAATATATTTTGTACTAGAATAATATACTAGATAATCAGATAAAATAGGCAAATAGCATGTATTTTGAACCTCTGCTATGTGTGATCTAGTAATAGTATGTATATAAATATACATTCAAAATAGTCTTGGTGATATAAAGAATATATAGATGTGTGAGATAATATAATATATTATTCAATAGGTGATAAATTAAACATATATTAAGATATGAACATTAAACTAACGTAAATTAAAATTATAATTAATTTATATCAAAAATATGACTTAAATTTACAAGAAATAGTTAAGCATGGACATTCATTCATACCATATGATATAAAATATAATACATTTAAATATTACAATTAAAGAATTGCAACAATTTGTAACGATATTAGCTTTCTTCAAAATCATTTAAATAATCTTATAGATGCATATTTTAAACAAGATTACTATAAAAATACCATCAAACAGAAAATTGTAAAATATATTAATCAACACAATCATATTAAAAAAATTTAAAATCATTAGCGCATATTATTCCGACTATGTACTCGTATCTTGAAGTAAATATTCCCAAATATTTACTTATATTTTAAAGGTAACATATTAAAATTTGTGAGAAACCTCTATTTTATAAAAATAACGAGTTAGCTTTAACTTTTGGGGCTCGAGCATTGTATTATGTTACTAGCAACCATGATCTCGTATCGAGTTCATCCTACTAGTCATCCGAAAATATATATCGGGCATCTTAAAATCACATTTTAGATATTTTATTTTAAAAAAATAAGGTCGATTTTTGTACATATATTTTTGATAATCAGATATTTCCGACTATCTACTCGTATTTTGAAAATTACATTAAAATTTACGAAATATATTTTTGAGTGAAATTTCATGCATTGCAACTTAAATATATTAAACTGAATAACGATTTTTTAAGTATTTCAAGTATATTTCATGATTTGGTTATTTTTAAGTCAATTTGATAATCTAATTTAGTCAAATTTAAAATTATTGAAAACAATTTTTAAACAATATTATATCTATTAAAATTAGTATGTAATTCAAAGCATCTTGGTAATCACAAACACAGAAGGTGTTTGTTAACAATTTTTATTCAAAAGGTGAACAAATTTATTTATGTAGCCTTATTTTTTTAAAAGATAAAATTGAAGATAAAGAAGGGATAGTTAAATATATCAACATTAAATTAACGACCTGTAAAATTATTATTAATTTATATCAAGAAATGAATTATTTCGCTTAAGCAATAATATCAAGTAGTCGTTAATTTACTAGATAATCAAAGCAACTAACTGAGTTTAATGAATTTAATATAATTATAACATTGAAATAAAATAATATTGAAAAATAATAAATAAAAATAGAAACGGTAAATCAGTAAATCAAAATTTAATAATTAGATAATAAATAATGATAAATAATCGTTATTGGATTTAGTAAGATTTATATCGAGTTAAAATAAAAATTGAAATTTAAAATAAAAGCAATGTGTATAAATTGACTCATAAATAAGAGAAGTATCAGAATAAGGATTAGATATCATCAAGAGAAACTGCTATGGTATCAGATTTCAACAATAAAAACCTGACCCAACTCATAAGCGGGGGTAATTTATGAAAAATAATGGATATATAAAGATATGAAAATTAAATAACCGTCAATAAAAATTAAAATTAATTTATATCAAGAGATGACTTAAATTTACAATAAACATCCTTACATAAACATTTATTCATACTATATACTATTAAATGTAGTAAATAAAATAAAGCAATTTCAAGAATTGTCAAAGTCTGTAATGATAATGGCTTTATTTAAAATCATGAATAATTTAATTGATACATATTTTAAACTAGGGTACTTTAGAAATAAAAGCACAAAGAAATAGTTAAATATATAAATCAACAAAATATTATTAAAAATAAATTTAAATTCTTATTCTCGATGCACACAAACAAAAGTGTGCGGGCGTAAATTTTCACAATTTTCATTGATTTGTATAGAACTAAAATAATATATCTAACTTTGGGTGCTCGAGCAATGCATCAGGTTACTTTGCACTATAATCTGGTATCGAGTTCATCGTACTAGTCACCCGAAACGATATCTCGAGCATCTTTTATGCATTTTAGATATGTTAATGTATTAAGAACTGCTCGTCTTTTTTAACCGATACTTTAAACGTCTGATATTTATGACTATCTACTTATATTTTTAAAATTACATTTTAAAATTTCCGATATTTATTTTTGATTAATATCAGATCAGTATACTGAGACTACGTGCTTTATACTATCAAATATAACAAAAATCAAATTTAAATTATAAGGCATTAAATAATAAACAATCATTAATTAATAATTATTTATTTATAATAAATTTTATTTAATTTATATCTTATAGCTAACAATTAAAAATTGAAATTTAAAAAACAATTAATATTTAAAAATTGACTAAAAAATAACAGATAATGTATTAGAGTAAGCATTAGAGGTCATCATTTTCTGTTCCTATTACTAGACCCAGACCAGCAGCGTGGTTGGATATATGATAATGATGTGATAATGAAAATGGCATATTTCCTCTGATAAAAATCTTATTGTAATACAAAGTATATTATTTCATAATCATTCATAAAAAGTTTTCGCTTAAGGTATTAGCGAATCAATTGTTGATTTTTATAAATCAACAAAATATTAAAAACAAATTTGAACTCTTCAGCGAAATTTTTTATGGTTAATTAATAATATATTTTGTACTAGAATAATATACTAGATAATCAGATAAAATAGGCAAATAGCATGTATTTTGAACCTCTGCTATGTGTGATCTAGTAATAGTATGTATATAAATATACATTCAAAATAGTCTTGGTGATATAAAGAATATATAGATGTGTGAGATAATATAATATATTATTCAATAGGTGATAAATTAAACATATATTAAGATATGAACATTAAACTAACGTAAATTAAAATTATAATTAATTTATATCAAAAATATGACTTAAATTTACAAGAAATAGTTAAGCATGGACATTCATTCATACCATATGATATAAAATATAATACATTTAAATATTACAATTAAAGAATTGCAACAATTTGTAACGATATTAGCTTTCTTCAAAATCATTTAAATAATCTTATAGATGCATATTTTAAACAAGATTACTATAAAAATACCATCAAACAGAAAATTGTAAAATATATTAATCAACACAATCATATTAAAAAAATTTAAAATCATTAGCGCATATTATTCCGACTATGTACTCGTATCTTGAAGTAAATATTCCCAAATATTTACTTATATTTTAAAGGTAACATATTAAAATTAGTGAGAAACCTCTATTTTATAAAAATAACGAGTAAGCTTTAACTTTTGGGGCTCGAGCATTGTATTATGTTACTAGCAACCATGATCTCGTATCGAGTTCATCCTACTAGTCATCCGAAAATATATATCGGGCATCTTAAAATCACATTTTAGATATTTTATTTTAAAAAAATAAGGTCGATTTTTGTACATATATTTTTGATAATCAGATATTTCCGACTATCTACTCGTATTTTGAAAATTACATTAAAATTTACGAAATATATTTTTGAGTGAAATTTCATGCATTGCAACTTAAATATATTAAACTGAATAACGATTTTTTAAGTATTTCAAGTATATTTCATGATTTTGTTATTTTTAAGTCAATTTGTTAATCTAATTTAGTCAAATTTAAAATTATTGAAGACAATTTTTAAACAATATTTAATCTATTAAAATTAGTATGTAATTCAAAGCATCTTGGTAATCACAAACACAGAAGGTGTTTGTTAACAATTTTTATTCAAAAGGTGAACAAATTTATTTATGTAGCCTTATTTTTTTAAAAGATAAAATTGAAGATAAAGAAGGGATAGTTAAATATATTAACATTAAATTAACGACCTGTAAAATTATTATTAATTTATATCAAGAAATGAATTATTTCGCTTAAGCAATAATATCAAGTAGTCGTTAATTTACTAGATAATCAAAGCAACTAACTGAGTTTAAGAATTTAATATAATTATAACATTGAAAAAAAATAATATTGAAAAATAATAAATAAAAATAGAAACGGTAAATCAGTAAATCAAAATTTAATAATTAGATAATAAATAATGATAAATAATCGTTATTGGATTTAGTAAGATTTATATCGAGTTAAAATAAAAATTGAAATTTAAAATAAAAGCAATGTGTATAAATTGACTCATAAATAAGAGAAGTATCAGAATAAGGATTAGATATCATCAAGAGAAACTGCTATGGTATCAGATTTCAACAATAAAAACCTGACCCAACTCATAAGCGGGGGTAATTTATGAAAAATAATAGATATATAAAGATATGAAAATTAAATAACCGTCAATAAAAATTAAAATTAATTTATATCAAGAGATGACTTAAATTTACAATAAACATACTTACATAAACATTTATTCATACTATATACTATTAAATATAGTAAATAAAATAAAGCAATTTCAAGAATTGTCAAAGTCTGTAATGATAATGGCTTTATTTAAAATCATGTAAATAATTTTATTGATACATATTTTAAACTAGGGTACTTTAGAAATAAAAGCACAAAGAAATAGTTAAATATATAAATCAACAAAATATTATTAAAAATAAATTTAAATTCTTATTCTCGATGCACACAAACAAAAGTGTGCGGGCGTAAATTTTCACAATTTTCATTGATTTGTATAGAACTAAAATAATATATCTAACTTTGGGTGCTCGAGCAATGCATCAGGTTACTTTGCACTATAATCTGGTATCGAGTTCATCGTACTAGTCACCCGAAACGATATCTCGAGCATCTTTTATGCATTTTAGATATGTTAATGTATTAAGAACTGCTCGTCTTTTTTAACCGATACTTTAAACGTCTGATATTTATGACTATCTACTTATATTTTTAAAATTACATTTTAAAATTTCCGATATTTATTTTTGATTAATATCAGATCAGTATACTGAGACTACGTGCTTTATACTATCAAATATAACAAAAATCAAATTTAAATTATAAGGCATTAAATAATAAACAATCATTAATTAATAATTATTTATTTATAATAAATTTTATTTAATTTATATCTTATAGCTAACAATTAAAAATTGAAATTTAAAAAACAATTAATATTTAAAAATTGACTAAAAAATAACAGATAATGTATTAGAGTAAGCATTAGAGGTCATCATTTTCTGTTCCTATTACTAGACCCAGACCAGCAGCGTGGTTGGATATATGATAATGATGTGATAATGAAAATGGCATATTTCCTCTGATAAAAATCTTATTGTAATACAAAGTATATTATTTCATAATCATTCATAAAAAGTTTTCGCTTATGGTATTAGCGAATCAATTGTTGATTTTTATAAATCAACAAAATATTAAAAACAAATTTGAACTCTTCAGCGAAATTTTTTATGGTTAATTAATAATATATTTTGTACTAGAATAATATACTAGATAATCAGATAAAATAGGCAAATAGCATGTATTTTGAACCTCTGCTATGTGTGATCTAGTAATAGTATGTATATAAATATACATTCAAAATAGTCTTGGTGATATAAAGAATATATAGATGTGTGAGATAATATAATATATTATTCAATAGGTGATAAATTAAACATATATTAAGATATGAACATTAAACTAACGTAAATTAAAATTATAATTAATTTATATCAAAAATATGACTTAAATTTATAAAAAATAGTTAAGCATGGACATTCATTCATACCATATGATATAAAATATAATACATTTAAATATTACAATTAAAGAATTGCAACAATTTGTAACGATATTAGCTTTCTTCAAAATCATTTAAATAATCTTATAGATGCATATTTTAAACAAGATTACTATAAAAATACCATCAAACAGAAAATTGTAAAATATATTAATCAACACAATCATATTAAAAAAATTTAAAATCATTAGCGCATATTATTCCGACTATGTACTCGTATCTTGAAGTAAATATTCCCAAATATTTACTTATATTTTAAAGGTAACATATTAAAATTTGTGAGAAACCTCTATTTTATAAAAACAACGAGTAAGCTTTAACTTTTGGGGCTCGGGCACTGTATTTTGTTACTAGCAACCATGATCTCGTATCGAGCTCATCCTACTAGTCATCCGAAAATATATATCGGGCATCTTAAAATCACATTTTAGATATTTTATTTAAAAAAAAAGGTTCGATTTTTGTACATATATTTTTGATAATCAGATATTTCCGACTATCTACTCGTATTTTGAAAATTACATTAAAATTTACGAAATATATTTTTGAGTGAAATTTCATGCATTGCAACTTAAATATATTAAACTGAATAACGATTTTTTAAGTATTTCAAGTATATTTCATGATTTTGTTATTTTTAAGTCAATTTGTTAATCTAATTTAGTCAAATTTAAAATTATTGAAGACAATTTTTAAACAATATTTAATCTATTAAAATTAGTATGTAATTCAAAGCATCTTGGTAATCACAAACACAGAAGGTGTTTGTTAACAATTTTTATTCAAAAGGTGAACAAATTTATTTATGTAGCCTTATTTTTTTAAAAGATAAAATTGAAGATAAAGAAGGGATAGTTAAATATATTAACATTAAATTAACGACCTGTAAAATTATTATTAATTTATATCAAGAAATGAATTATTTCGCTTAAGCAATAATATCAAGTAGTCGTTAATTTACTAGATAATCAAAGCAACTAACTGAGTTTAAGAATTTAATATAATTATAACATTGAAAAAAAATAATAAATAAAAATAATAAATAAAAATAGAAAAGGTAAATCAGTAAATCAAAATTTAATAATTAGATAATAAATAATGATAAATAATCGTTATTGGATTTAGTAAGATTTATATCGAGTTAAAATAAAAATTGAAATTTAAAAAAAAAGCAATGAGTATAAATTGACTCAAAATAAGAGAAGTATCAGAATAAGGATTAGATATCATCAAGAGAAACTGCTATGGTATCAGATTTCAACAATAAAAAGCTGACCCAACTCATAAGCGGGGGTAATTTATGCAAAATAATAGATATATAAAGATATGAAAATTAAATAACCGTCAATAAAAATTAAAATTAATTTATATCAAGAGATGACTTAAATTTACAATAAACATACTTACATAAACATTTATTCATACTATATACTATTAAATATAGTAAATAAAATACAAGCAATTTCAAAAATTGTCAAAGTCTGTAATGATAATGGCTTTATTAAAAATCATGTAAATAATTTTATTGATACATATTTTAAACTAGGGTACTTTAGAAATAAAAGCACAAAGAAATAGTTAAATATATAAATCAACAAAATATTATTAAAAATAAATTTAAATTCTTATTCTCGATGCACACAAACAAAAGTGTGCGGGCGTAAATTTTCACAATTTTCATTGATTTGTATAGAACTAAAATAATATATCTAACTTTGGGTGCTCGAGCAATGCATCAGGTTACTTTGCACTATAATCTGGTATCGAGTTCATCGTACTAGTCACCCGAAACGATATCTCGAGCATCTTTTATGCATTTTAGATATGTTAATGTATTAAGAACTGCTCGTCTTTTTTAACCGATACTTTAAACGTCTGATATTTATGACTATCTACTTATATTTTTAAAATTACATTTTAAAATTTCAGATATTTATTTTTGATTAATATCAGATCAGTATACTGAGACTACGTGCTTTATACTATCAAATATAACAAAAATCAAATTTAAATTATAAGGCATTAAATAATAAACAATCATTAATTAATAATTATTTATTTATAATAAATTTTATTTAATTTATATCTTATAGCTAACAATTAAAAATTGAAATTTAAAAAACAATGAATATTTAAAAATTGACTAAAAAATAACAGATAATGTATTAGAGTAAGCATTAGAGGTCATCATTTTCTGTTCCTATTACTAGACCCAGACCAGCAGCGTGGTTGGATATATGATAATGATGTGATAATGAAAATGGCATATTTCCTCTGATAAAAATCTTATTGTAATACAAAGTATATTATTTCATAATCATTCATAAAAAGTTTTCGCTTATGGTATTAGCGAATCAATTGTTGATTTTTATAAATCAACAAAATATTAAAAACAAATTTGAACTCTTCAGCGAAATTTTTTATGGTTAATTAATAATATATTTTGTACTAGAATAATATACTAGATAATCAGATAAAATAGGCAAATAGCATGTATTTTGAACCTCTGCTATGTGTGATCTAGTAATAGTATGTATATAAATATACATTCAAAATAGTCTTGGTGATATAAAGAATATATAGATGTGTGAGATAATATAATATATTATACAATAGGTGATAAATTAAACATATATTAAGATATGAACATTAAACTAACGTAAATTAAAATTATAATTAATTTATATCAAAAATATGACTTAAATTTATAAAAAATAGTTAAGCATGGACATTCATTCATACCATATGAGTGCCCGATATATATTTTCGGATGACTAGTAGGATGAACTCGATACTAGATCATGGTTACTAGTAACATAATACAATGTTCGATCCCCAAAAGTTAAAGCTAACTCGTTATTTTTATAAAATAGAGGTTTCTCACTAATTTTAATATTTTAGCTTTAAAATATAAGTGAATATTTGGGAATATTTACTTCAAGATACGTGTACATTGTCGGAATAATATGCGCTAATGATTTTAAATTTTCGTTAATATGATTGTGTTGATTATTATATTTTACAATTTTCTGTTTGATGGTATTTTTTAGTAATCTTGTTTAAAATATGCATCTATAAGATTATTTAAATGATTTTGAAGAAAGCTAATATCGTTACAAATTGTTGCAATTCTTTAATTGTAATATTTAAATGTATTATATTTTATATCATATGGTATGAATGAATGTCCATGCTTAAATATTTTTTGTAAATTTAAGTCATATTTTTGATATAAATTAATTATAATTTTAATTTACGTTAGTTTAATGTTCATATCTTAATATATGTTTAATTTATCACCTATTGAATAATATATTATATTATCTCACACATCTATATATTCTTTATATCACCAAGACTATTTTGAATGTATATTTATATACATACTATTACTAGATCCCATGACAGCAGGTTGGAATATGATAATGCATGTATAATAAAATGGCTAATTCTTGATCTGTTAATTAGTATATTATTGTAGTACAAATATATTATTATTAACTCATAAAAAATTTCGCTAAGGTCATTTAAATCATTTTGTTGATTTATAAAAATCAACAATATTCTAATTTGAACTCTTAAGCGAAATTTTTATGATGTTAGAAATAATATACTTTGTATTACAATAAGATTTTTATCAGAGGAAATATGCCATTTTCATTATCACATCATTATCATATATCCAACCACGCTGCTGGTCTGGGTCTAGTAATAGGAACAGAAAATGATGACCTCTAATGCTTACTCTAATACATTATCTGTTATTTTTTAGTCAATTTTTAAATATTAATTGTTTTTTAAATTTCAATTTTTAATTGTTAGCTATAAGATATAAATTAAATAAAATTTATTATAAATAAATAATTATTAATTAATGATTGTTTATTATTTAATGCCTTATAATTTAAATTTGATTTTTGTTATATTTGATAGTATAAAGCACGTAGTCTCAGTATACTGATCTGATATTAATCAAAAATAAATATCGGAAATTTTAAAATGTAATTTTAAAAATATAAGTAGATAGTCATAAATATCAGACGTTTAAAGTATCGGTTAAAAAAGACGAGCAGTTCTTAATACATTAACATATCTAAAATGCATAAAAGATGCTCGAGATATCGTTTCGGGTGACTAGTACGATGAACTCGATACCAGATTATAGTGCAAAGTAACCTGATGCATTGCTCGAGCACCCAAAGTTAGATATATTATTTTAGTTCTATACAAATCAATGAAAATTGTGAAAATTTACGCCCACACACTTTTGTTTGTGTGCATCGAGAATAAGAATTTAAATTTATTTTTAATAATATTTTGTTGATTTATATATTTAACTATTTCTTTGTGCTTTTATTTCTAAAGTACCCTAGTTTAAAATATGTATCAATTAAATTATTCATGATTTTAAATAAAGCCATTATCATTACAGACTTTGACAATTCTTGAAATTGCTTTATTTTATTTACTAAATTTAATAGTATATAGTATGAATAAATGTTTATGTAAGGATGTTTATTGTAAATTTAAGTCATCTCTTGATATAAATTAATTTTTATTTTTATTGACGGTTGTTTAATTTTCATATCTTTATATATCCATTATTTTTCATAAATTACCCCCGCTTATGAGTTGGGTCAGGTTTTTATTGTTGAAATCTGATACCATAGCAGTTTCTCTTGATGATATCTAATCCTTATTCTGATACTTCTCTTATTTATGAGTCAATTTATACACATTGCTTTTATTTTAAATTTCAATTTTTATTTTAACTCGATATAAATCTTACTAAATCCAATAAAGATTATGTATCATTATTTATTATCTAATTATTAAATTTTGATTTACTGATTTACCGTTTCTATTTTTATTTATTATTTTTCAATATTATTTTATTTCAATGTTATAATTATATTAAATTCATTAACTCAGTTAGTTGCTTTGATTATCTAGTAAATTAACGACTACTTGATATTATTGCTTAAGCGAAATAATTCATTTCTTGATATAAATTAATAATAATTTTACAGGTCGTTAATTTAATGTTGATATATTTAACTATCCCTTCTTTATCTTCAATTTTATCTTTTAAAAATATAAGGCTGCATAAATAAATTTGTTAACCTTTTGAATAAAAATTGTTAACAAACACCTTCTGTGTTTGTGATTACCAAGATGCTTTGAATTACATACTAATTTTAATAGATATAATATTGTTTAAAAATTGTTTTCAATAATTTTAAATTTGACTAAATTAGATTAACAAATTGACTTAAAAATAACAAAATCATGAAATATACTTGAAATACTTAAAAAATCGTTATTCAGTTTAATATATTTAAGTTGCAATGCATGAAATTTCACTCAAAAATATATTTCGTAAATTTTAATGTAATTTTCAAAATACGAGTAGATAGTCGGAAATATCTGATTATCAAAAATATATGTACAAAAATCGAACCTTTTTTTTTAAATAAAATATCTAAAATGTGATTTTAAGATGCCCGATATATATTTTCGGATGACTAGTAGGATGAGCTCGATACGAGATCATGGTTGCTAGTAACAAAATACAGTGCCCGAGCCCCAAAAGTTAAAGCTTACTCGTTGTTTTTATAAAATAGAGGTTTCTCACAAATTTTAATATGTTACCTTTAAAATATAAGTAAATATTTGGGAATATTTACTTCAAGATACGAGTACATAGTCGGAATAATATGCGCTAATGATTTTAAATTTTTTTAATATGATTGTGTTGATTAATATATTTTACAATTTTCTGTTTGATGGTATTTTTATAGTAATCTTGTTTAAAATATGCATCTATAAGATTATTTAAATGATTTTGAAGAAAGCTAATATCGTTACAAATTGTTGCAATTCTTTAATTGTAATATTTAAATGTATTATATTTTATATCATATGGTATGAATGAATGTCCATGCTTAACTATTTTTTATAAATTTAAGTCATATTTTTGATATAAATTAATTATAATTTTAATTTACGTTAGTTTAATGTTCATATCTTAATATATGTTTAATTTATCACCTATTGAATAATATATTATATTATCTCACACATCTATATATTCTTTATATCACCAAGACTATTTTGAATGTATATTTATATACATACTATTACTAGATCACACATAGCAGAGGTTCAAAATACATGCTATTTGCCTATTTCATCTGATTATCTAGTATATTATTCTAGTACAAAATATATTATTAATTAACCATAAAAAATTTCGCTGAAGAGTTCAAATTTATTTTTAATATTTTGTTGATTTATAAAAATCAACAATTGATTCGCTAATACCATAAGCGAAAACTTTTTATGAATGATTATGAAATAATATACTTTGTATTACAATAAGATTTTTATCAGAGGAAATATGCCATTTTCATTATCACATCATTATCATATATCCAACCACGCTGCTGGTCTGGGTCTAGTAATAGGAACAGAAAATGATGACCTCTAATGCTTACTCTAATACATTATCTGTTATTTTTTAGTCAATTTTTAAATATTAATTGTTTTTTAAATTTCAATTTTTAATTGTTAGCTATAAGATATAAATTAAATAAAATTTATTATAAATAAATAATTATTAATTAATGATTGTTTATTATTTAATGCCTTATAATTTAAATTTGATTTTTGTTATATTTGATTGTATAAAGCACGTAGTCTCAGTATACTGATCTGATATTAATCAAAAATAAATATCGGAAATTTTAAAATGTAATTTTAAAAATATAAGTAGATAGTCATAAATATCAGACGTTTAAAGTATCGGTTAAAAAAGACGAGCAGTTCTTAATACATTTACATATCTAAAATGCATAAAAGATGCTCGAGATATCGTTTCGGGTGACTAGTACGATGAACTCGATACCAGATTATAGTGCAAAGTAACCTGATGCATTGCTCGAGCACCCAAAGTTAGATATATTATTTTAGTTCTATACAAATCAATGAAAATTGTGAAAATTTACGCCCGCACACTTTTGTTTGTGTGCATCGAGAATAAGAATTTAAATTTATTTTTAATAATATTTTGTTGATTTATATATTTAACTATTTCTTTGTGCTTTTATTTCTAAAGTACCCTAGTTTAAAATATGTATCAATAAAATTATTTACATGATTTTTAATAAAGCCATTATCATTACAGACTTTGACAATTTTTGAAATTGCTTGTTTTTATTTACTATATTTAATAGTATATAGTATGAATAAATGTTTATGTAAGTATGTTTATTGTAAATTTAAGTCATCTCTTGATATAAATTAATTTTAATTTTTATTGACGGTTATTTAATTTTCATATCTTTATATATCTATTATTTTGCATAAATTACCCCCGCTTATGAGTTGGGTCAGCTTTTTATTGTTGAAATCTGATACCATAGCAGTTTCTCTTGATGATATCTAATCCTTATTCTGATACTTCTCTTATTTTGAGTCAATTTATACTCATTGCTTTTTTTTTAAATTTCAATTTTTATTTTAACTCGATATAAATCTTACTAAATCCAATAACGATTATTTATCATTATTTATTATCTAATTATTAAATTTTGATTTACTGATTTACCTTTTCTATTTTTATTTATTATTTTTATTTATTATTTTTTTCAATGTTATAATTATATTAAATTCTTAAACTCAGTTAGTTGCTTTGATTATCTAGTAAATTAACGACTACTTGATATTATTGCTTAAGCGAAATAATTCATTTCTTGATATAAATTAATAATAATTTTACAGGTCGTTAATTTAATGTTAATATATTTAACTATCCCTTCTTTATCTTCAATTTTATCTTTTAAAAAAATAAGGCTACATAAATAAATTTGTTCACCTTTTGAATAAAAATTGTTAACAAACACCTTCTGTGTTTGTGATTACCAAGATGCTTTGAATTACATACTAATTTTAATAGATTAAATATTGTTTAAAAATTGTCTTCAATAATTTTAAATTTGACTAAATTAGATTAACAAATTGACTTAAAAATAACAAAATCATGAAATATACTTGAAATACTTAAAAAATCGTTATTCAGTTTAATATATTTAAGTTGCAATGCATGAAATTTCACTCAAAAATATATTTCGTAAATTTTAATGTAATTTTCAAAATACGAGTAGATAGTCGGAAATATCTGATTATCAAAAATATATGTACAAAAATCGAACCTTTTTTTTAAATAAAATATCTAAAATGTGATTTTAAGATGCCCGATATATATTTTCGGATGACTAGTAGGATGAGCTCGATACGAGATCATGGTTGCTAGTAACAAAATACAGTGCCCGAGCCCCAAAAGTTAAAGCTTACTCGTTGTTTTTATAAAATAGAGGTTTCTCACAAATTTTAATATGTTACCTTTAAAATATAAGTAAATATTTGGGAATATTTACTTCAAGATACGAGTACATAGTCGGAATAATATGCGCTAATGATTTTAAATTTTTTTAATATGATTGTGTTGATTAATATATTTTACAATTTTCTGTTTGATGGTATTTTTATAGTAATCTTGTTTAAAATATGCATCTATAAGATTATTTAAATGATTTTGAAGAAAGCTAATATCGTTACAAATTGTTGCAATTCTTTAATTGTAATATTTAAATGTATTATATTTTATATCATATGGTATGAATGAATGTCCATGCTTAACTATTTTTTATAAATTTAAGTCATATTTTTGATATAAATTAATTATAATTTTAATTTACGTTAGTTTAATGTTCATATCTTAATATATGTTTAATTTATCACCTATTGAATAATATATTATATTATCTCACACATCTATATATTCTTTATATCAACAAACTATTTTGAATGTATATTTATATACATACTATTACTAGATCACACATAGCAGAGGTTCAAAATACATGCTATTTGCCTATTTTATCTGATTATCTAGTATATTATTCTATTACAAAATATATTATTAATTAACCATAAAAAATTTCGCTGAAGAGTTCAAATTTGTTTTTAATATTTTGTTGATTTATAAAAATCAACAATTGATTCGCTAATACCATAAGCGAAAACTTTTTATGAATGATTATGAAATAATATACTTTGTATTACAATAAGATTTTTATCAGAGGAAATATGCCATTTTCATTATCACATCATTATCATATATCCAACCACGCTGCTGGTCTGGGTCTAGTAATAGGAACAGAAAATGATGACCTCTAATGCTTACTCTAATACATTATCTGTTATTTTTTAGTCAATTTTTAAATATTCATTGTTTTTTAAATTTCAATTTTTAATTGTTAGCTATAAGATATAAATTAAATAAAATTTATTATAAATAAATAATTATTAATTAATGATTGTTTATTATTTAATGCCTTATAATTTAAATTTGATTTTTGTTATATTTGATAGTATAAAGCACGTAGTCTCAGTATACTGATCTGATATTAATCAAAAATAAATATCTGAAATTTTAAAATGTAATTTTAAAAATATAAGTAGATAGTCATAAATATCAGACGTTTAAAGTATCGGTTAAAAAAGACGAGCAGTTCTTAATACATTTACATATCTAAAATGCATAAAAGATGCTCGAGATATCGTTTCGGGTGACTAGTACGATGAACTCGATACCAGATTATAGTGCAAAGTAACCTGATGCATTGCTCGAGCACCCAAAGTTAGATATATTATTTTAGTTCTATACAAATCAATGAAAATTGTGAAAATTTACGCCCGCACACTTTTGTTTGTGTGCATCGAGAATAAGAATTTAAATTTATTTTTAATAATATTTTGTTGATTTATATATTTAACTATTTCTTTGTGCTTTTATTTCTAAAGTACCCTAGTTTAAAATATGTATCAATAAAATTATTTACATGATTTTTAATAAAGCCATTATCATTACAGACTTTGACAATTTTTGAAATTGCTTGTTTTTATTTACTATATTTAATAGTATATAGTATGAATAAATGTTTATGTAAGTATGTTTATTGTAAATTTAAGTCATCTCTTGATATAAATTAATTTTAATTTTTATTGACGGTTATTTAATTTTAATATCTTTATATATCTATTATTTTTCATAAATTACCCCCTCTTATGAGTTGGGTCAGGTTTTTATTGTTGAAATCTGATACCATAGCAGTTTCTCTTGATGATATCTAATCCTTATTCTGATACTTCTCTTATTTATGATTCAATTTATACACATTGCTTTTATTTTAAATTTCAATTTTTATTTTAACTCGATATAAATCTTACTAAATCCAATTACGATTATTTATCATTATTTATTATCTAATTATTAAATTTTGATTTACTGATTTACCTTTTCTATTTTTATTTATTATTTTTATTTATTATTTTTTTTCAATGTTATAATTATATTAAATTCTTTAACTCAGTTAGTTGCTTTGATTATCTAGTAAATTAACGACTACTTGATATTATTGCTTAAGCGAAATAATTCATTTCTTGATATAAATTAATAATAATTTTACAGGTCGTTAATTTAATGTTAATATATTTAACTATCCCTTCTTTATCTTCAATTTTATCTTTTAAAAAAATAAGGCTACATAAATAAATTTGTTCACCTTTTGAATAAAAATTGTTAACAAACACCTTCTGTGTTTGTGATTACCAAGATGCTTTGAATTACATACTAATTTTAATAGATTAAATATTGTTTAAAAATTGTCTTCAATAATTTTAAATTTGACTAAATTAGATTAACAAATTGACTTAAAAATAACAAAATCATGAAATATACTTGAAATACTTAAAAAATCGTTATTCAGTTTAATATATTTAAGTTGCAATGCATGAAATTTCACTCAAAAATATATTTCGTAAATTTTAATGTAATTTTCAAAATACGAGTAGATAGTCGGAAATATCTGATTATCAAAAATATATGTACAAAAATCGAACCTTTTTTTTAAATAAAATATCTAAAATGTGATTTTAAGATGCCCGATATATATTTTCGGATGACTAGTAGGATGAGCTCGATACGAGATCATGGTTGCTAGTAACAAAATACAGTGCCCGAGCCCCAAAAGTTAAAGCTTACTCGTTGTTTTTATAAAATAGAGGTTTCTCACAAATTTTAATATGTTACCTTTAAAATATAAGTAAATATTTGGGAATATTTACTTCAAGATACGAGTACATAGTCGGAATAATATGCGCTAATGATTTTAAATTTTTTTAATATGATTGTGTTGATTAATATATTTTACAATTTTCTGTTTGATGGTATTTTTATAGTAATCTTGTTTAAAATATGCATCTATAAGATTATTTAAATGATTTTGAAGAAAGCTAATATCGTTACAAATTGTTGCAATTCTTTAATTGTAATATTTAAATGTATTATATTTTATATCATATGGTATGAATGAATGTCCATGCTTAACTATTTTTTATAAATTTAAGTCATATTTTTGATATAAATTAATTATAATTTTAATTTACGTTAGTTTAATGTTCATATCTTAATATATGTTTAATTTATCACCTATTGAATAATATATTATATTATCTCACACATCTATATATTCTTTATATCACCAAGACTATTTTGAATGTATATTTATATACATACTATTACTAGATCACACATAGCAGAGGTTCAAAATACATGCTATTTGCCTATTTTATCTGATTATCTAGTATATTATTCTAGTACAAAATATATTATTAATTAACCATAAAAAATTTCGCTGAAGAGTTCAAATTTATTTTTAATATTTTGTTGATTTATAAAAATCAACAATTGATTCGCTAATACCATAAGCGAAAACTTTTTATGAATGATTATGAAATAATATACTTTGTATTACAATAAGATTTTTATCAGAGGAAATATGCCATTTTCATTATCACATCATTATCATATATCCAACCACGCTGCTGGTCTGGGTCTAGTAATAGGAACAGAAAATGATGACCTCTAATGCTTACTCTAATACATTATCTGTTATTTTTTAGTCAATTTTTAA
Source organism: Pomphorhynchus laevis (assembly GCA_012934845.2). Lineage (NCBI taxonomy): Eukaryota > Metazoa > Acanthocephala > Palaeacanthocephala > Echinorhynchida > Pomphorhynchidae > Pomphorhynchus > Pomphorhynchus laevis. The sequence goes on from WNNJ02002612.1 coordinate 20,567, forward strand.
ATATTCATTGTTTTTTAAATTTCAATTTTTAATTGTTAGCTATAAGATATAAATTAAATAAAATTTATTATAAATAAATAATTATTAATTAATGATTGTTTATTATTTAATGCCTTATAATTTAAATTTGATTTTTGTTATATTTGATTGTATAAAGCACGTAGTCTCAGTATACTGATCTGATATTAATCAAAAATAAATATCGGAAATTTTAAAATGTAATTTTAAAAATATAAGTAGATAGTCATAAATATCAGACGTTTAAAGTATCGGTTAAAAAAGACGAGCAGTTCTTAATACATTTACATATCTAAAATGCATAAAAGATGCTCGAGATATCGTTTCGGGTGACTAGTACGATGAACTCGATACCAGATTATAGTGCAAAGTAACCTGATGCATTGCTCGAGCACCCAAAGTTAGATATATTATTTTAGTTCTATACAAATCAATGAAAATTGTGAAAATTTACGCCCGCACACTTTTGTTTGTGTGCATCGAGAATAAGAATTTAAATTTATTTTTAATAATATTTTGTTGATTTATATATTTAACTATTTCTTTGTGCTTTTATTTCTAAAGTACCCTAGTTTAAAATATGTATCAATAAAATTATTTACATGATTTTTAATAAAGCCATTATCATTACAGACTTTGACAATTTTTGAAATTGCTTGTTTTTATTTACTATATTTAATAGTATATAGTATGAATAAATGTTTATGTAAGTATGTTTATTGTAAATTTAAGTCATCTCTTGATATAAATTAATTTTAATTTTTATTGACGGTTATTTAATTTTAATATCTTTATATATCTATTATTTTTCATAAATTACCCCCTCTTATGAGTTGGGTCAGGTTTTTATTGTTGAAATCTGATACCATAGCAGTTTCTCTTGATGATATCTAATCCTTATTCTGATACTTCTCTTATTTATGAGTCAATTTATACACATTGCTTTTATTTTAAATTTCAATTTTTATTTTAACTCGATATAAATCTTACTAAATCCAATTACGATTATTTATCATTATTTATTATCTAATTATTAAATTTTGATTTACTGATTTACCTTTTCTATTTTTATTTATTATTTTTATTTATTATTTTTTTTCAATGTTATAATTATATTAAATTCTTAAACTCAGTTAGTTGCTTTGATTATCTAGTAAATTAACGACTACTTGATATTATTGCTTAAGCGAAATAATTCATTTCTTGATATAAATTAATAATAATTTTACAGGTCGTTAATTTAATGTTAATATATTTAACTATCCCTTCTTTATCTTCAATTTTATCTTTTAAAAAATAAGGCTACATAAATAAATTTGTTCACCTTTTGAATAAAAATTGTTAACAAACACCTTCTGTGTTTGTGATTACCAAGATGCTTTGAATTACATACTAATTTTAATAGATTAAATATTGTTTAAAAATTGTCTTCAATAATTTTAAATTTGACTAAATTAGATTAACAAATTGACTTAAAAATAACAAAATCATGAAATATACTTGAAATACTTAAAAAATCGTTATTCAGTTTAATATATTTAAGTTGCAATGCATGAAATTTCACTCAAAAATATATTTCGTAAATTTTAATGTAATTTTCAAAATACGAGTAGATAGTCGGAAATATCTGATTATCAAAAATATATGTACAAAAATCGAACCTTTTTTTTAAATAAAATATCTAAAATGTGATTTTAAGATGCCCGATATATATTTTCGGATGACTAGTAGGATGAGCTCGATACGAGATCATGGTTGCTAGTAACAAAATACAGTGCCCGAGCCCCAAAAGTTAAAGCTTACTCGTTATTTTTATAAAATAGAGCTTTCTCGCTAATTACGTAATATGTTACCTTTAAAATATAAGTAAATATTTGGGAATATTTACTTCAAGATACGAGTACATAGTAGGAATAATATCCGCTTATGATTTTAAATTTTTTTAATATGATTGTGTTGATTAATATATTTTACAATTTTCTGTTTGATGGTATTTTTATAGTAATCTTGTTTAAAATATGCATCTATAAGATTATTTAAATGATTTTGAAGAAAGCTAATATCGTTACAAATTGTTGCAATTCTTTAATTGTAATATTTAAATGTATTATATTTTATATCATATGGTATGAATGAATGTCCATGCTTAACTATTTTTTATAAATTTAAGTCATATTTTTGATATAAATTAATTATAATTTTAATTTACGTTAGTTTAATGTTCATATCTTAATATATGTTTAATTTATCACCTATTGAATAATATATTATATTATCTCACACATCTATATATTCTTTATATCACCAAGACTATTTTGAATGTATATTTATATACATACTATTACTAGATCACACATAGCAGAGGTTGAAAATACATGCTATTTGCCTATTTCATCTGATTATCTAGTATATTATTCTAGTACAAAATATATTATTAATTAACCATAAAAAATTTCGCTGAAGAGTTCAAATTTATTTTTAATATTTTGTTGATTTATAAAAATCAACAATTGATTCGCTAATACCTTAAGCGAAAACTTTTTATGAATGATTATGAAATAATATACTTTGTATTACAATAAGATTTTTATCAGAGGAAATATGCCATTTTCATTATCACATCATTATCATATATCCAACCACGCTGCTGGTCTGGGTCTAGTAATAGGAACAGAAAATGATGACCTCTAATGCTTACTCTAATACATTATCTGTTATTTTTTAGTCAATTTTTAAATATTCATTGTTTTTTAAATTTCAATTTTTAATTGTTAGCTATAAGATATAAATTAAATAAAATTTATTATAAATAAATAATTATTAATTAATGATTGTTTATTATTTAATGCCTTATAATTTAAATTTGATTTTTGTTATATTTGATAGTATAAAGCACGTAGTCTCAGTATACTGATCTGATATTAATCAAAAATAAATATCGGAAATTTTAAAATGTAATTTTAAAAATATAAGTAGATAGTCATAAATATCAGACGTTTAAAGTATCGGTTAAAAAAGACGAGCAGTTCTTAATACATTAACATATCTAAAATGCATAAAAGATGCTCGAGATATCGTTTCGGGTGACTAGTACGATGAACTCGATACCAGATTATAGTGCAAAGTAACCTGATGCATTGCTCGAGCACCCAAAGTTAGATATATTATTTTAGTTCTATACAAATCAATGAAAATTGTGAAAATTTACGCCCACACACTTTTGTTTGTGTGCATCGAGAATAAGAATTTAAATTTATTTTTAATAATATTTTGTTGATTTATATATTTAACTATTTCTTTGTGCTTTTATTTCTAAAGTACCCTAGTTTAAAATATGTATCAATTAAATTATTCATGATTTTAAATAAAGCCATTATCATTACAGACTTTGACAATTCTTGAAATTGCTTTATTTTATTTACTACATTTAATAGTATATAGTATGAATAAATGTTTATGTAAGGATGTTTATTGTAAATTTAAGTCATCTCTTGATATAAATTAATTTTAATTTTTATTGACGGTTATTTAATTTTCATAACTTTATATATCTATTATTTTTCATAAATTAGCCCAGCTTATGAGTTCGGTCAAGTTTTTATTGTTGAAATCTGATACCATAGCAGTTTCTCTTGATGATATCTAATCCTGATTCTGATACGTCTCTTATTTATGAGTCAATTCATACACATTGCTTTTATTTTAAATTTCAATTTTTTTTACTCGATATAAATCTTACTAAATCCAAAAACGATTATTTATCAATTTTTATTATCTAATTATTAAATTTTGATTTACTGATTTACCGTTTCTATTTTTATTTATTATTTTTCAATATTATTTTATTTCAATGTTATAATTATATTAAATTCATTAACTCAGTTAGTTGCTTTGATTATCTAGTAAATTAACGACTACTTGATATTATTGCTTAAGCGAAATAATTCATTTCTTGATATAAATTAATAATAATTTTACAGGTCGTTAATTTAATGTTGATATATTTAACTATCCCTTCTTTATCTTCAATTTTATCTTTTAAAAATATAAGGCTGCATAAATAAATTTGTTAACCTTTTGAATAAAAATTGTTAACAAACACCTTCTGTGTTTGTGATTACCAAGATGCTTTGAATTACATACTAATTTTAATAGATATAATATTGTTTAAAAATTGTTTTCAATAATTTTAAATTTGACTAAATTAGATTATCAAATTGACTTAAAAATAACCAAATCATGAAATATACTTGAAATACTTAAAAAATCGTTATATAGTTTAATATATTTAAGTTGCAATGCATGAAATTTCACTCAAAAATATATTTCGTAAATTTTAATGTAATTTATAAAATACGAGTAGATAGTCGGAAATAACTGATTATCAAAAATATATGTACAAAAATCGACCTTATTTTTTTAAAAATAAAATATCTAAAATGTGATTTTAAGGTGCCCGATATATATTTTCGGATGACTAGTAGGATGAACTCGATACTAGATCATGGTTACTAGTAACATAATACAATGTTCGATCCCCAAAAGTTAAAGCTAACTCGTTATTTTTATAAAATAGAGGTTTCTCACTAATTTTAATATTTTAGCTTTAAAATATAAGTGAATATTTGGGAATATTTACTTCAAGATACGTGTACATTGTCGGAATAATATGCGCTAATGATTTTAAATTTCGTTAATATGATTGTGTTGATTATTATATTTTACAATTTTCTGTTTGATGGTATTTTTTAGTAATCTTGTTTAAAATATGCATCTATAAGATTATTTAAATGATTTTGAAGAAAGCTAATATCGTTACAAATTGTTGCAATTCTTTAATTGTAATATTTAAATGTATTATATTTTATATCATATGGTATGAATGAATGTCCATGCTTAAATATTTTTTGTAAATTTAAGTCATATTTTTGATATAAATTAATTATAATTTTAATTTACGTTAGTTTAATGTTCATATCTTAATATATGTTTAATTTATCACCTATTGAATAATATATTATATTATCTCACACATCTATATATTCTTTATATCACCAAGACTATTTTGAATGTATATTTATATACATACTATTACTAGATCACACATAGCAGAGGTTCAAAATACATGCTATTTGCCTATTTTATCTGATTATCTAGTATATTATTCTAGTACAAAATATATTATTAATTAACCATAAAAAATTTCGCTGAAGAGTTCAAATTTATTTTTAATATTTTGTTGATTTATAAAAATCAACAATTGATTCGCTAATACCTTAAGCGAAAACTTTTTATGAATGATTATGAAATAATATACTTTGTATTACAATAAGATTTTTATCAGAGGAAATATGCCATTTTCATTATCACATCATTATCATATATCCAACCACGCTGCTGGTCTGGGTCTAGTAATAGGAACAGAAAATGATGACCTCTAATGCTTACTCTAATACATTATCTGTTATTTTTTAGTCAATTTTTAAATATTAATTGTTTTTTAAATTTCAATTTTTAATTGTTAGCTATAAGATATAAATTAAATAAAATTTATTATAAATAAATAATTATTAATTAATGATTGTTTATTATTTAATGCCTTATAATTTAAATTTGATTTTTGTTATATTTGATAGTATAAAGCACGTAGTCTCAGTATACTGATCTGATATTAATCAAAAATAAATATCGGAAATTTTAAAATGTAATTTTAAAAATATAAGTAGATAGTCATAAATATCAGACGTTTAAAGTATCGGTTAAAAAAGACGAGCAGTTCTTAATACATTAACATATCTAAAATGCATAAAAGATGCTCGAGATATCGTTTCGGGTGACTAGTACGATGAACTCGATACCAGATTATAGTGCAAAGTAACCTGATGCATTGCTCGAGCACCCAAAGTTAGATATATTATTTTAGTTCTATACAAATCAATGAAAATTGTGAAAATTTACGCCCACACACTTTTGTTTGTGTGCATCGAGAATAAGAATTTAAATTTATTTTTAATAATATTTTGTTGATTTATATATTTAACTATTTCTTTGTGCTTTTATTTCTAAAGTACCCTAGTTTAAAATATGTATCAATTAAATTATTCATGATTTTAAATAAAGCCATTATCATTACAGACTTTGACAATTCTTGAAATTGCTTTATTTTATTTACTAAATGTAATAGTATATAGTATGAATAAATGTTTATGTAAGGATGTTTATTGTAAATTTAAGTCATCTCTTGATATAAATTAATTTTTATTTTTATTGACGGTTGTTTAATTTTCATATCTTTATATATCCATTATTTTTCATAAATTACCCCCGCTTATGAGTTGGGTCAGGTTTTTATTGTTGAAATCTGATACCATAGCAGTTTCTCTTGATGATATCTAATCCTTATTCTGATACTTCTCTTATTTATGAGTCAATTTATACACATTGCTTTTATTTTAAATTTCAATTTTTATTTTAACTCGATATAAATCTTACTAAATCCAATAAAGATTATTTATCATTATTTATTATCTAATTATTAAATTTTGATTTACTGATTTACCGTTTCTATTTTTATTTATTATTTTTCAATATTATTTTATTTCAATGTTATAATTATATTAAATTCATTAACTCAGTTAGTTGCTTTGATTATCTAGTAAATTAACGACTACTTGATATTATTGCTTAAGCGAAATAATTCATTTCTTGATATAAATTAATAATAATTTTACAGGTCGTTAATTTAATGTTGATATATTTAACTATCCCTTCTTTATCTTCAATTTTATCTTTTAAAAATATAAGGCTGCATAAATAAATTTGTTAACCTTTTGAATAAAAATTGTTAACAAACACCTTCTGTGTTTGTGATTACCAAGATGCTTTGAATTACATACTAATTTTAATAGATATAATATTGTTTAAAAATTGTTTTCAATAATTTTAAATTTGACTAAATTAGATTATCAAATTGACTTAAAAATAACCAAATCATGAAATATACTTGAAATACTTAAAAAATCGTTATATAGTTTAATATATTTAAGTTGCAATGCATGAAATTTCACTCAAAAATATATTTCGTAAATTTTAATGTAATTTATATAATACGAGTAGATAGTCGGAAATAACTGATTATCAAAAATATATGTACAAAAATCGACCTTATTTTTTTAAAAATAAAATATCTAAAATGTGATTTTAAGGTGCCCGATATATATTTTCGGATGACTAGTAGGATGAACTCGATACTAGATCATGGTTACTAGTAACATAATACAATGTTCGAGCCCCAAAAGTTAAAGCTAACTCGTTTTTTTTATAAAATAGAGGTTTCTCACAAATTTTAATATTTTACCTTTAAAATATAAGTAAATATTTGGGAATATTTACTTCAAGATACGAGTACATTGTCGGAATAATATGCGCTAATGATTTTAAATGTTCGTTAATATGATTGTGTTGATTATTATATTTTACAATTTTCTGTTTGATGGTATTTTTTAGTAATCTTGTTTAAAATATGCATCTATAAGATTATTTAAATGATTTTGAAGAAAGCTAATATCGTTACAAATTGTTGCAATTCTTTAATTGTAATATTTAAATGTATTATATTTTATATCATATGGTATGAATGAATGTCCATGCTTAACTATTTCTTGTTAATTTAAGTCATATTTTTGATATAAATGTATTATAATTTTTTTTACGTTAGTTTAATGTTCATATCTTAATATATGTTTAATTTATCACCTATTGTATAATATATTATATTATCTCACACATCTATATATTCTTTATATCACCAAGACTATTTTGAATGTATATTTATATACATACTATTACTAGATCACACATAGCAGAGGTTCAAAATACATGCTATTTGCCTATTTTATCTGATTATCTAGTATATTATTCTATTACAAAATATATTATTAATTAACCATAAAAAATTTCGCTGAAGAGTTCAAATTTGTTTTTAATATTTTGTTGATTTATAAAAATCAACAATTGATTCGCTAATACCATAAGCGAAAACTTTTTATGAATGATTATGAAATAATATACTTTGTATTACAATAAGATTTTTATCAGAGGAAATATGCCATTTTCATTATCACATCATTATCATATATCCAACCACGCTGCTGGTCTGGGTCTAGTAATAGGAACAGAAAATGATGACCTCTAATGCTTACTCTAATACATTATCTGTTATTTTTTAGTCAATTTTTAAATATTCATTGTTTTTTAAATTTCAATTTTTAATTGTTAGCTATAAGATATAAATTAAATAAAATTTATTATAAATAAATAATTATTAATTAATGATTGTTTATTATTTAATGCCTTATAATTTAAATTTGATTTTTGTTATATTTGATAGTATAAAGCACGTAGTCTCAGTATACTGATCTGATATTAATCAAAAATAAATATCTGAAATTTTAAAATGTAATTTTAAAAATATAAGTAGATAGTCATAAATATCAGACGTTTAAAGTATCGGTTAAAAAAGACGAGCAGTTCTTAATACATTTACATATCTAAAATGCATAAAAGATGCTCGAGATATCGTTTCGGGTGACTAGTACGATGAACTCGATACCAGATTATAGTGCAAAGTAACCTGATGCATTGCTCGAGCACCCAAAGTTAGATATATTATTTTAGTTCTATACAAATCAATGAAAATTGTGAAAATTTACGCCCGCACACTTTTGTTTGTGTGCATCGAGAATAAGAATTTAAATTTATTTTTAATAATATTTTGTTGATTTATATATTTAACTATTTCTTTGTGCTTTTATTTCTAAAGTACCCTAGTTTAAAATATGTATCAATAAAATTATTTACATGATTTTTAATAAAGCCATTATCATTACAGACTTTGACAATTTTTGAAATTGCTTGTTTTTATTTACTATATTTAATAGTATATAGTATGAATAAATGTTTATGTAAGTATGTTTATTGTAAATTTAAGTCATCTCTTGATATAAATTAATTTTAATTTTTATTGACGGTTATTTAATTTTAATATCTTTATATATCTATTATTTTTCATAAATTACCCCCTCTTATGAGTTGGGTCAGGTTTTTATTGTTGAAATCTGATACCATAGCAGTTTCTCTTGATGATATCTAATCCTTATTCTGATACTTCTCTTATTTATGAGTCAATTTATACACATTGCTTTTATTTTAAATTTCAATTTTTATTTTAACTCGATATAAATCTTACTAAATCCAATTACGATTATTTATCATTATTTATTATCTAATTATTAAATTTTGATTTACTGATTTACCTTTTCTATTTTTATTTATTATTTTTATTTATTATTTTTTTTCAATGTTATAATTATATTAAATTCTTTAACTCAGTTAGTTGCTTTGATTATCTAGTAAATTAACGACTACTTGATATTATTGCTTAAGCGAAATAATTCATTTCTTGATATAAATTAATAATAATTTTACAGGTCGTTAATTTAATGTTAATATATTTAACTATCCCTTCTTTATCTTCAATTTTATCTTTTAAAAAAATAAGGCTACATAAATAAATTTGTTCACCTTTTGAATAAAAATTGTTAACAAACACCTTCTGTGTTTGTGATTACCAAGATGCTTTGAATTACATACTAATTTTAATAGATTAAATATTGTTTAAAAATTGTCTTCAATAATTTTAAATTTGACTAAATTAGATTAACAAATTGACTTAAAAATAACAAAATCATGAAATATACTTGAAATACTTAAAAAATCGTTATTCAGTTTAATATATTTAAGTTGCAATGCATGAAATTTCACTCAAAAATATATTTCGTAAATTTTAATGTAATTTTCAAAATACGAGTAGATAGTCGGAAATATCTGATTATCAAAAATATATGTACAAAAATCGAACCTTTTTTTTAAATAAAATATCTAAAATGTGATTTTAAGATGCCCGATATATATTTTCGGATGACTAGTAGGATGAGCTCGATACGAGATCATGGTTGCTAGTAACAAAATACAGTGCCCGAGCCCCAAAAGTTAAAGCTTACTCGTTATTTTTATAAAATAGAGCTTTCTCGCTAATTACGTAATATGTTACCTTTAAAATATAAGTAAATATTTGGGAATATTTACTTCAAGATACGAGTACATAGTAGGAATAATATCCGCTAATGATTTTAAATTTTTTTAATATGATTGTGTTGATTAATATATTTTACAATTTTCTGTTTGATGGTATTTTTATAGTAATCTTGTTTAAAATATGCATCTATAAGATTATTTAAATGATTTTGAAGAAAGCTAATATCGTTACAAATTGTTGCAATTCTTTAATTGTAATATTTAAATGTATTATATTTTATA
>WNNJ02002613.1:0-12415 GCA_012934845.2 Pomphorhynchus laevis
TAGTAACATCATAGAGTACTAAATCAGTACTACAGCTTCACCAAAAAGGGTCATTAGCAAAAGCACTGGCAATGCCAGCGCAGTCCTCCTCTGTATCCAGTAGTGGGAGGGATCTGACACTGATGAGTCATTGTGATGACGAAACGGCATTCGTCATTATTTCGCGTCTGGCTTACATGTTTTACAAGAAATTCACGCGGAATGGTCTGACTCTCCTTAATTTCATGATAAAAGTTAGCCGATATTAAAGAGCCATGCGCTGGCATTGCCAGTGCTTTCGCTAATGATCGTTTTTGGTGAAGCTGTAGTACTAAATCAGTACTACAGCTTCACCAAAAAAGTCATTAGCAAAAGCACTGGCAATGTCAGCGCAGTCCTCCTCTGTATCCAGTAGTGGGAGGGATCTGACACTGATGAGTCATTGTGATGACGAAACGGCATTCGTCATTATTTCGCGTCTGGCTTACATGTTTTACAAGAAATTCACGCGGAATGGTCTCACTCTCCTTAATTTCATGATAAAAGTTAGCCGATATTAAAGAGCCCTGCGCTGGCATTGCCAGTGCTTTTGCTAATGATCCTATTTGGTGAAGCAGTAGTGCTGATTTAGTACTATATGATGTTACTAGAAAATTTTCTAGTACATCATTCGCATTGATTCATTCATATTCATTCATTATTCATTCATTCATTCAATTTACAATGAATTTTATCTTTAATCGTCACATAAATTTTAATTTAGTGAAAAAATTGTAGGAACGAGTATTTATTTTAATTTTACAATCATTTATTTACTTAATACAGAAAAGACGGTTTGACCTTTACAAGCATATACTGCTTGCAAAGGACAAATCGTGCAAATCTTAAAAATAAATTGTAAAATTAAGGTGGGCGTTATTAAAAAATGTTCAAAAGTGGGCCATGATTGAAAAAAGGTTGAGAAAAACTGCCTTAGAGCATGACACCCTTGACTACCTGAAATATTGTCTTTAGATAAAATATTGCAGATACACATGAACGTGAACGACTAGAGGAGACTGATCGGCTTTTTATTTTCAGAAACATCCTATGTATCGAATGATAATTAGTTCTTTTGATGGAATGACATAACATAACTTAAACTTGTTTATAAACTGCATCAGTTATTGCAATTTTGTTCTATTGTGACTATTCTAGATTTTGAAAAAGTTTACTGTAAAGGCGAAACGTTAAATTAAATTGTCATTGTATTTTAACAACCAGCTCGGATCCTTCAATAGAATACCGTATATATTATGTTCTTCAAGAAACGATTAACGCCGCGGTTATATGGGACCGTTATGAATATAAAAGCGAAGGATTACGTCAGCTTGAAACGGCTAACTATGAAGAAACAACATTAGACGCAATGGAAATGGCTTTTTCAGAAATGAAAGATTTAATTAATTTATTCATCTTTAAGATATTGCAAGCGACTGACCTGGAAGTTTTGCTAAAGAACGGATGTAATTCAGGACACTTCTAAGTGTCCCGAATGATGTCCGGCGATTACTGACCCCAGTAATCACAGAGGATAATGTCAGACAAATGCTTACGGTTATTCTAGCAACCAAAATAAACTACTGGTCTACGAGCCATCATATCGGCCAGGAGGCAAGAGGCGGCTATCTTAAAAAAGTCTTAGTCCAATATAATATCAATAATTTTAGACCCCTCCACATGTTGGAAGAAACAGCTATTACTCGCGTTCTTACCGGGGGAGTACCCGACACCCAGAGGGTTCAAAATGAGCTGACATCAGAGTGGCAAGTGTCACCTGAATTAGCTGGAAGACTTTCGGGACTTCTTCGCTCGTCGAAGATTGTATACGATAACACAGCTGTCTATACGATCAGATGGATATTATATTGGCAAATCGACCTAGCTCGAAGGATAAGGCGCGAGCCTATTTGGAGAGCAAGGGAATGGACACAAGATTGCATTGTGTTCAGAGATATAAGAAATAGGCAGGCCGAAGATGCTTACCTTAATTTTGCACAGGACTTGACCGACTCAAGAATTGTGTAACAGTCCGATAGATGGGACGACGAGGCCATAGTCTGCATGGCCTTGATCGCATCAGGACTGCCAAGGTTCGATCAAGTGGCAGACTTCGTGAGAACAATCGTCAAAGGCCGGATTATAATCCGGTGATTAGATTTGCAGTCTATGGAGTGGGCGAACGAGTTCTTCCAGCTCCAAGAATACCAGTAGCATCAGCCATGAGAAAAGCTCTGATTAGATTAGCAACAAATCGCAATGAAATGAGTCAATTGGTAAACGGATTCGTAAGAGCTGCCACCATTTGCTTCGGTTGGGCAATGGTGCGCATGAATAATGGATTGGTTGTGACATCTTTGTTTGAATATGGAGTTATTTCCTTGCCAACACTAGGGGATAGTAACTGGATTGGAGGGCTTTAGGAGCCGCCGCAGCATACGAAGCATCATCAGACTCTCGCACAGACGCCACTTATCTTACTTCAATGCCGGCCGATGACCTACCGACGGTAGGAATTCTAACAGCTAGGGTTCTGACTAATGGTGTCAGCCTAGTACTGGACAATTTTAACTTCAGTAAAAGAAGTTAAAATATATTATATATATTTAATATTATATATAGTTAAAATATATTATATATATTTCTGCACAGATTGGTAACCACTCTTGGTGATCCTCGATTCAGGATTCGACAAAATATAAATTTTTCATTGTATAAACCAAGAAAAAAAACCGCAAACTTTTATTGAAACGTTTCGCTCTTAAACTAGAGCTTCTTCAGTCAAATCTAAAACACAAAATACAATATGCTCTCTAGCTTAACAAATAACAATTTCAACAGTATCAAACGTAAAATTATCTGTATCAGAAAATTCTGCTCTTTCACTCTGATTAAATTTTGCTCTTACCCCAGTTGCTGTAGACCGATATCAACTAGCATCTCGGATAAAACACTTATCATCTAAATTATTTCCCGTGAATAATAAGGATAATGAGGCAGTGCGTAATGTTTTCGGTAAAAGAATATTTGACAAGTACGTGACAGTAGAACCGTCAAAACCTAGGTCGAACATATCTCCGTTACAATACAAAGCACTGTGTAATCTTTGAAAGAGGCGCGATATAATCATAAAGAAAGCCGATAAGGGACCACAGGCGGTAGTTTGGTGTAGAGATGAATTTATATGCGAGGCGAATAGACAGCTTGTGTTACCCACATACGTGGAAGTATCAATAGATCGATTACAATTATGTACGAATATTCTAGATCACTTAAATCAATTTGTCTCGAAATGTGTTCTTTCAGTGATAGATGCAGAGAAACTAACTCAGAAAAATCTGCGCTTTAGAACGTTTTATATGTTATTGAAGGTGCATAAACCACAAAGACCTTACATTCGAATATTATGACTCAGATTCGAGCAGTTAGAGGACTATCGCGTGAAAGCACATTAGTAACTAGTGTGAGAAATGACGATAATAGGCATTATCTGGTTGTTAATTTTCATCCTAATCTAGATTCATTGAGAAGAGAGGTACAATTAGCGTTATCAGGCATTAACTCGATTCAAAGTAAACCCATAATTGTATTTCACACCTCGAATAAAATATCGACAATACTAACTAGATCACGATTAACTAATATCGCTAAAAATGAAGATAGAAGTAACTGCAGTAGTAGTTGAGGAGATCGTCGATGTCTTTCATGCAAACACATTATCAATGCAAAGTCATTTAGATCAACAAAACCAGGGGGCTTGTATAACGTTCATGGAAACAATAATTGCAAGAGTGTAGGTGACATTTATGTCGGCACGTGCAAGATATGCGGGGCCCAGTACGTTGGTCAGACTTCGCTTAGATTTTCAAAGCGCATGAACTTAAGACGCTCACAATTAAGATATGGGAAAGCGACAGATGGTATAATAACGCACGCTCTAGAACACGTGAAAGACGACTGTTTCGAATATATCATTTATAGAAGTGGCATAGACGATGATAAGAGAAGGTTGGGAATAGAGCAGCAACTTATAGGATATATGCATTCAGAAGCACCTCATGGCTGTAATGAAAACCAACAATTTATTTGGTCTGCGGTAACGTAATGTTCTCTAACATTGTTGTTTGATACTGTTGAAATTTTTATTTGTTAAGCTAAAAGAGCATATTGTATTTTGTGTTTTAGACTTGACTGAAGAAGCTCTAGTTTAAGAGCGAAACGTTTCAATAAAAATTTGCGGTTTTTTTTCTTGGTTTATACAATGAAAAATTTATATATATAATATCGGTTCTATTTCTTGATCTGATGAGGATATATAGAATGCTGCCTGGTGTTTATGCCTCTAAAAAAAGTATAAAACTCTACACTTAATGCCTCATTTGATTTTTCAAAAGTTCGAAGACACACTAACCGAAAAGATTCGTAATTAAATTTCATAGATGCTTTGCTTGTATTATCCATGCGTAATCAAAATTTTTGAAAATAAATATTTTATATTTAAAACACTTTTAGCTAAAACAATGTTAAGAAATGTGTACTTAATTCGGAGTTATGAAAATATGAACCATATAGTTATCAAGTTTCCTTAATTCATATCAACATCTTAAGACATAATCATAAATACGCATTAATACTATATCTTTATATGAAACAACTTCATAAAAGAAACAACTTTATATTATTTTTTTTGTTTAATTTGACTTCATTTGTGAGCTGAAATTCTTCTTATTGTGGCACAATATTATCCTTACAAGTATTGTTCCTATTTTTGATACAGCAGGACGCTACTAAAATGACGCTCTTGTATGTATCTGCATTCATCGTTTCTTTTCCCCAAAACCGATTACTGCGTCAACCTTTTCGCCAATTATCCAAAATCCATCATCCTACCCCTACAATTCATCATCAATCCGCCGTTCAAGTTCTCTTACGTCTTCGTCGCTTTGACAACGCATCCACATATCTTGCTTAACTCTCCTGGCCTATCATCCATATCCGCAAGCAACTCCGTCTTCTTCTCGTAATTTTTCGTCTCATCGCTGTCGGCTCCCCATCGTTCAAAAACCTCACTTTCTTAGACGACACCCCAACCTCTATATCACTGCGTTCCTGTAATTCCCTTCTACTCTACGTTCCTAATTACTCTAAAAAACTACGGTCTCCTATCTTTCCTCGACGGCGCCCACTCGCCTAGAATCAGTTCCCACTCGACGTCCGTCGCGTTCCTTTCTTTTATTGCATTCAAATGCTGCCTCCGTACCCACCTCCACGAAACATGATTTATTTTTTGTTGTTGTGGTCATGTAAGCGTGAGCCCGCACGCATTTGCCACGTAAAAATAAATCTTTTTTATTATGGAAACTAAAGCTATCAAGGATAAATTTAAACGAAATCTGAATAGTATATACGGTAATTTAATTAATATGTTATAAGACACGAGAAAAAAATTGTGTTAGAGTAAATTGTAACAACCTTTCGGTCAATCACAGTAACCCTTTTCAAGTTAAAAGTTTTCAAAACACAAATCGTCTTATATCCCATAAAAAACGATTTATTTTAACGTGGCAAATGCGTGCCAGCGCACGCTTACATGAACACAACAAAACAAAAATGTAAATCATGTGTCGAGGTGTGAACGGAGGAGGTGTTTGAATGTGATAAAGGAGGGAGCGCGGCGGACGTCGAGAGGGAGTTGATTCCAGGCGAGTGAGGCGGCGACGAGGAAGGATCGGAGACCGTAGTTGTTGGAGTAATTAGGAAGTGCGGAAGAATATTACGATGTTTTCTTAGTCCAAGGTATCGATAGGAATTTTTAAATTATAATTTGATTTATTTCAATGCATCCTTTCACCACTGCCGTTGATTTGTATAGACTCAAAAATTAACCGTCTATAATAATTTGATTCTTTTGCAAGAATTTTGATATCATCGAATTCAATATTGTGTCCTTTCATGAGGGAATGGTTAAAAACGGCAGATGACATGTCCCTTCCTTTAAAGCATTACGATGTTCCTTAATTCTAAGGTGTAATGGTCGTTTAGTCTGACCCATATATGTAGCATCACAATCTTTACATTTTATCTTATAAAACGAGACCTAACGTTTGCTGAGTTAAGAGTCTCCGTTTGAACATGGATGCTAGACACCTGCTAGGTGGACAGTAAACTGTGGGACGTGAAGACGTTTGTCGTCTAAGATCATCTTCAAGTTTGTTCAGGCTACGGTTATCAACGAAAGACGATCGCAGATATATTTTAGTTTTTGAGAGTAAAACTAAATATATTTTAGTTATTTTAGAGAGTAACGCTACCAAACGGAAGATAATAGAAGCTATGTACATTGAGAATTTTAAAGACCACGTCATTACAAATAAAGCGAATATCACATTAAAACTTCCATTAAATATTGCTGCTGGGAACTTGATGATGCCAACAATTTTGCAGATCGACAATGGTTAAAACTATTCAGTAAAGTGGTTAATTTAATTGGGTTTTATTTTAATTTTTTCTACTCTAATTTCTTGTTATATATTTATCGTGCTCGAACTGTCGATTTTACTTGTATATTTTAGATCATGAAGATGACGTACCAGAGTGCCTTCGAAATATTTGATTATAACCAAAAATATCACAATGTTTCCACGCTTTCTAACAATGATTTTAGCTTTTGCTTGGTCTTTTTTGTCATGTGTCGATGCAAACAATATCCTCTTTGATTTTCGAACAGCCTGGGTGATGGCCCATTCGGAGAAGCAATGACTTTTAAGTTTCGACTTAATAATCGAACTTTTAGTCAACCGGTAACATTTCTCTGAGCATATTGCAAAGACCTTAGCAACAATGATGCTGCGGATATCTTATATTTGTTTGGTATTTGAGTAAACCAGAGGAGAGGATTCCACATAATATTAGTTTTACGATATATCTGTTGTTATGTTATTACAACGTATAAGCAGGGCATCGAGAAATGCGATCGATTGTTTACTATCTTCAAGCTTACCTGCCATTGAATGACCGGATCTTATTCATTAAAAGAAAAAGATCCCTTCCTATCTATATTCGGCATTTAGGATTCATTCATAGATCAAATTAAATTATCAAATTACAAAATTTTAATCTGAAAATATATCTTCAGCATTTAGGATTCTGAGTTGCGAAAGCTATTTAAAGAAATCCGGCCATATAAAAATTTCGTAAATGTATCGACAACTAAATGATTTGATAGGTGACAAATCAAGCTAGGCATTTTCTATAAACGAAATGTAACATGATGTAACATTTGTCAAGTAATTTGATAATTATATTATATTCCGTTATCTATATTCTAATAAATACAAGCGTCACTACATAGACTGAAGCACTTATAAAGCGCAGTGAGAACAAAATTATAATATAATAAGCAGCAATCGTCATTTTGCTAGATTTTTATGAAACTGAATCAATTCCTACATTGACGACTGAAAAAACTGCCTTATGTCTGTTATAAATAACTGAAGACAATTAGGCGAATTCTGATTAATATATAGACGTTGCAAACACGAAAGAATCTGAAAAACATTTGCACACAATAAGACACTTCTGAAATGTGCTATGTAAATAGTCTTTTATTAGATCAATAATAGAAAAGCGTTGTAAAGCTGTGATTTATAGTCGAAATTAAATTAAATAAGTGCATTCAATTCAATTCTTCAGTTTCGCAAATATTTTTTTTGCAAACAGTATCCTCGGGAAACATATTTCGGATTTTAGAAATGAATTGAGATGTTTAGCAAGCGTAAAAAACGTGAATGGTTACACTGTAAGTGGTCTTGTACGTCTAAATAAGAATCCATGAGTCCGATCAGTTGAAGCAGGAGATACTTAATGTAGATTTATCGGTAGATAGATATTAATAAATAAAAAATCTCGCTAATTTAAGTGCATAAATCAAATATGCACAGGTCAGCGGGTTAAGATTAAATTTGCGATTCATGCAGGACACCTGAGTATACGTATTTTATATAAAGTAAAAATCAAAAATATAATTTTAAGATAAAAGTTAATTCTCATGAATTGACTTAATAATTTTTAATAATGTTTTGTATCAGAGTTATGATCTAATTATAAGAATAATAATGTTTTATAAAACTTACATCAGAATAAGGATTAGATGTCATAATAAGGAACTGATATGTTATCATGTTTCGATGTCTATTCCTCAATTCAGAATAGCAGCAGGGTAAAATGAATGTTCATAGCGTACTTAGATGAATAATACATAATAATAAATTTTAATTAACGTTTGCCAATTATCTCTATTATATTAGTTCATGGCATATTCCCCTACCCCAATTTGTTATAAACAATGCTTTGATCATAATAAACAAAAAAAATCAAAAATGTCCGCTAGTGTAATAGAAGAGCGTTATAAAGCTGTGATTTATAGTCGAAATTAAATTAAATAAGTGTATTCAATTCAGTTCTTCAGTTTCGCAAATATTTTTTGCCAGCAGTATCATATTTTAGGAATCATATTTCAGATTTTATATTTCTTAAAAATTCGTCAGTTTGAGGAAATCTAAAAGAATTTTTTAGCTGTATATTGCATAAATTTACTCTCGATAAGGCTGCGACTACCGTGGATGACGTCTTTATAGAAATGACCAGAATACGCTTGAAGAATCGTCATTTACACCGATCAATCTGATCAAAGTTCATAGCTAATAAGTCCGGCCAGAATGATGCTATGCCGTAAGACATAATGTGAAGATGCATCACGTCAAAATAACGAAGGTCACCCTCAAATGATAGCACACCTAAGTTCTTAGCATACGAGGTTGTTAAAGCGATCTTGGCAGCTTTTAAGTCTAGATGTTTCTTAAAGGACCATCACGAAGTCATTAAATACCCAACTACTTATAACTATTGCATAACTTCAAGGAAGTATCGTCATAAATCAAATTGTCTTTACGAGAGAGACGTCCAATCATCCTAAAATTCTAAAGCTTGCAGTAAAGACCACATTTAAGTGGGCAAAACTGGTGGATCAAAGTTACTACGCTGATTTATCAGTTAAGAACAATCTATATTTCGATTACATGATAGCTTCTCTCAACTCGAAGAGCATTAATGAGGGTCAAACACAAATGGCAGTGTTTGACATCACTTTACTTCTACAAGAACTGAAAGAGCGTATATTTATAGACATGAGATTACTAGCCAGGAACGTCTTCAACGAGATAGACGAAAATCAAAATCTCAATGAGAATAACGCCATAATCAGAAATATACGTAGTCAGAGGGCAGTTCTCAATAATGCTGGAGAATTGGAAGACTTGTTACTCCCGAATCACCAGATTTATTCTCTTAATCTAATCAAGTGAGTATAATGAGAATACAAAGCAGAATTCAAAGACAGGAACAGACAACCTCAAATCAACAAGCGCATGATACAGGTGATCAAGGAATTGTTGATGAATTCGACAATCCATCATTTGACAGACTGAATTCTTAAGGCCATGATAATTTAACTTTTTAAGGCTACATACCATTAGAACTGTTTTATAATTATTGATTTAAATTTATATTTATTAAATAATGTTATTAAAGAACTAAATTATTTATATAGAAAAGATTATTGTTAATACTACATTAATCAACAACCAAAACTCTAAACAACCAATAACAAACAACATAATTAAATCTCAAAAAAATCACAATTCCAATTCTAAATTAAAAACCGAAGAAGAATTGTATGTCCTGACCAACTTAATAGACGAGATTTACCACATACAACATTTGCTGACTTATTCAAAAATAGCTCCATCTAAAATCATTGTCATTATCATCCCCTCAACTTTCATCCTCTATATAAGCCTATTTAATTTACGGACCAAAGATACAACAGACTTAAGGATATCTACAAAGTTATTTTTAAATTTCTTTGTTTAAAAAAGAAATTTGTAGATCATTTTGAAGCATCTAAAAACAATACAAAAATGAACAAGGATCAATACAATGAAGGAGAGAATTTCTTAATAGACGAGATTTACCACATCTAGAAAAAAACTAACACGAAGAGATTACTCAAAATGGGTAATCATTATGGCTGAAAAGCAGTCAAAAAAAACTCCTACGTCGTCGCATAAACTTATCTAACCCTGATGAGGTTAATACAAACACAGTCCCAAGTCTGACCTCGTATATTGGCACTACCTTTATCAACAACTCGTGCAGCAGATCACTACAAAACGATCTAAAGCGCTCAGGATTGACGAATATTCGAATTTACCAAAAAAGATGTTGCCCTTTATCTGGGATGTTCAAAAAGAAACCAAAATTGTTTCCTGGAAGTGGCGTATACCGCATTCCTTGCCAAGATCGTGATGCGGGATATGTAGGACAAACCCGACAAACATGCTCCAAGCGCATTTATCAGCATCGATATGCGCTAAAACGGGGTGACTCATCGTCTGCTGTTGTTAACCAGGTCCTATCGACCGATCATGGGATTGACTTTAGAAAAGCTAAGATTATCTGTGTTGAAAACAACTTGCAACGTCGTCTTGTAAAAGAATCAATCTTAATAAATTCCGAAGCGAATGCGATGGCCGGAAATAAGTCTAGCTGGTCCCTACGATTACCAATATCGCATGAAATTGTGGACGGTATCACGTAAACGAATGGAATTCTTTTGTGGTATTCCTAGTATAAAACTTGTATCTCTGTACTGACATTTTAATTGTTTGATTTTTTATCTGTTGACAAGGACAGTTTGGTCAAAAGCTCCAATAAAAACGATTCAAACTGTATTTCGCAAGTCTATAATGAATAATCGATACAACAATCTAATCAAAGACTTGCACGCAACTACGTCTAAAATATAAACTTTGCAAATCAATTAACTCAGAATCCAGGAATAAGCAACAAGCAAATTTATACATAACAAATTCAATTCTCGGTATTGAGGAATTTAAAATAGATGACTATGAGATACTGCTTAATGAAATAAATCAGTATTCCAATTACCCAGGCAAACAAATTTTACCAAATAAAATACTTCAAAAATGATAGTTTCCAACAAAGGAATCGTGGGAATTCTCCTATACAACCTGACAAATATGTTATTTGAGGAATGTATAGCTTTATCAACTAGCTTTATCAACTGACTACCAACTCTTCTCCAAAGAAGGCACTTCTAATTGTGACATATACACTTCTATTTGTGGCTTCTCCTATTTCAAAGAGAAGAGTTGGTAGTCAGCCTTCTGAGGAGACCGGGGCTAACAACATGTAGCAAAATCGGGGGAAACGAAAACGGCAGTGGCAATGATATCGCTGGTAGTCAGGGTGTATGGAATTGGATATCATGAAGGAAGGATTTTGTAAATGGTTTTCAATGCGAAATTCACCTTGTGTGACCTAGCAACTATTCAATAGATAAATAAGAATCCATCAAAGGATCACCAGTCCCGATTCCAATCGATCTTCATGATCTCATACGATAAAATCTATAATAAGCATGCCAGAGAAGCATCTCGGACAATGCAGTTTCTGGATATCATGATGGAAGGTTTCATATACTGTGTGAAATCTGGTAATCCTGGATTCGTAGCCTAGCAGTCAAGAGCGCAACCCAAGTACGGAGAGCGACAGCTCGAATCTCGGATAAGTCAAATTTCAAAAGGCGAAGAGTTGGTAGTCAGCCTTCTGATGAGCCCGGGGCTACCAACATGTGGCAAAAAGCGGGCGAAACGAAAACGGTTGTGGCAATGGCGCCGTTAGTCATACACCCTTAGGGTGTATGGAATTGGATATGATATCATGAAGGAAGGATTCTGTAGCTGGTTTTCAATGCGAAAGTCACCTCGTGTGACCTAGCAACTATTCGTTACATAAATAAGAATCCATCAAAGGATCACCAGTCCCGATTCCAATCGATCTTCATGATCTCATACGATAAAATCTATAATAAGCATGCCAGAGAAGCATCTCGGACAATGCAGTTTCTGGATATCATGATGGAAGGTTTCATATACTGTGTGAAATCTGGTAATCCTGGATTCGTAGCCTAGCAGTCAAGAGCGCAAGCCAAGTACGGAGAGCGACAGCTCGAATCTCGGATAAGTCAAATTTCAAAAGGCGATGAGTTGGTAGTCAGCCTTCTGATGAGCCCGGGGCTACCAACATGTGGCAAAAAGCGGGCGAAACGAAAACGGTTGTGGCAATGGCGCCGTTAGTAGTTAGGGTGTATGGAATTGGATATCATGAAGGAAGGATTCTGTAGCTGGTTTTCAATGCGAAAGTCACCTCGTGTGACCTAGCAACTATTCGTTACATAAATAAGAATCCATCAAAGGATCACCAGTCCCGATTCCAATCGATCTTCATGATCTCATACGATAATATATATATATAT
>WNNJ02002614.1:0-20931 GCA_012934845.2 Pomphorhynchus laevis
AATAATTATTATTATCAAAAAGTAAAATTTACAAGTTAGGTTACCCTCAAATGGGCCCAATATTTCATAACAATGTGGATCTGTTTTGTGGTGTGTTACGACGTGCTGATCTCACGCACATGGATGCTGATTTGGCTAGGCTGATGCCGATTTTGCATCTTAAATTGCGGATGCACTCTTCATAGCGCATGTGAAATTTGAAGGCCTTCTTTTTTGCCATATGTTTGAGTACCTGGTCGGTTTGACCATCTATTCCTCCATTAGCTGCAAAAATCAATGGATTGAAGCTCGCTCTTTCAAAACGCTCAATTCGCTCACCATACTTTGCGTACTTTCTCTGTGCGTGGTACATGAAGTGTGAATTGGGGTTGCCAAGAGAATACGAAGGAGCTAGATGGTTGAATATACATACATCCATTAAGGATCGCTCCGTTCGATTTCCAAATAACCCATAACATTCAATGTCTAGTCGTGCTCCTTGTTCCTTGGACGTCGTTGATCTTTCAAACACTACACTCGGGGATATTACGGTAAGCACAGGCTCTCGAGCAGCAGCGAGAGATAAAATATTTAGCTCAGCGGTGATCAAATCACATATGGTATTGTGACGAATTGATGGTAATCCACTTGCTTGACAAGAATGTGCATGTGAAATTTCAAATTTGGCATTGCAAAGACACGTTGATGGTGCATTTGGAGGTGACCAACCATATCTTGCTGCTACAGCATCATGAAATTCATTTTTAGACAAGGCGTGATGACGATGTTCGAATGCTCTAACGGACAACCATGTTGACGCTCCCTTTATGCTTGCGTACAACATTTTTTGGTTCGCCTCTTCATTATGAAATTTTAATGCGTATGCTTGCTTTTGAAAATCGATGTCACGCTCTTTTGATATCTCTAAAGCTTTCTCTTGTTGTTTTGCCTTGATTTGAGTTACAGGAATATTTTCAGAAAGGATACTGCACAAACGAATCGAATACTTTAGGTTTAGTTCAGGTCGTGTATCCGGCAGCGAAATTCCAAGTCCACCATAACGTAGAGGTAATTGAATAATGTCAATGTGAGACTGAAGGAGTCTAATGCCAATCATGGACGTAATCACTTCATTGACAATGAAATTCGAAAGCTGTTTAAATTGAGTTTCTTCTACTGGGCATGTTCGTTGAATAAATCGCCATTTAAATTGAAAGGATTGTGTAAAAACTATGTATGCCAGATAAGGATTTTCATTTGCTACTAAGATCAAATTTTGAAGGCTTTTGGTCCACGTATCTATCTTTCGTGTCATAAACTGTGTCATAAATGATTCCGTACCAATTGCTGCTCCCAAAACCTTCAATCCATCAGAAGTTATTTGCAACTTCTGTTTTTCAAATAGCGAACACGTATAATCTTCATTATCTTTATGAACTAATATTTGGCATTTCTCTTCATTTAGGAAGAAGCCATACTTTGGGCCAATATCTCGTATGCAGGTCCAAACGTCGAAGAGTGTGTGAGCGTCACCGACAATGTGCGCATCATCTGCATACCATCTATGCGTGGTTTTAGGAAAACGTTCCTTCAAAGTCTTGATGATTGGTATTGACGCTACTGCATACGCTATCATAGCTAAGGGATCGCCTTGCGTGAACCCTTCCGATGATGGAATTAAATCGTCCTCGACAGTCAGTAAGGTTGAGCTCGAATACATATTGCGCAGAATCACGGAAAATGATGGACATATCTTATCAACATTTTTCAATGCGACTGCTCTGTTGACAGTGTTAAATGCATTCGATGCATCCAGTTGTAAAATACAGTTTTCTAGGTTATCGTTGTACATCTTTCTGATGGAATGAATTGCAAATTCAATCCCGCACCTTTGTCCTGAACATAACTGTTCATTACCAACAACAGATTGTAAATCACCCTTAATTCTTTCTGCAATTGTCTTGCCGATTATACGACGTAATGTTTCTCCGATGCCTATCGGTCTAATACCCGGATTTTTATCCAGTGCTATCAAGCGGCTTACCTTAAGTGCCTCAAGGTCATGTTTATCTAGTGGCTGAGTTGCGATTATAATTGTAAATTGGGCGATGGAGGAAGCAAGTTTACTTGAACTTTTTCCAAATGAATTTAACATCGAGCGCCATTGTAAAGCATCAACACCTGATGGTCCCGCTGATCCCTGAGTTTTTCTACTTGCTGTTTTGATGTCAGTTTCAGATATATCTAGAAATCGCAATGTAGGTACCAAACCGATTCCGGTCAGAGGTGTTGAGAGAAGAACCGATTCGTCGGCGGCCTTACTCACAGGATGTAATTCAACAAGTTTTTTCATGACATTAGTCCCACCAATCTCGTCATTTACATGTAAAATTTTTCCATATTCTTGTGGGTCTTCCAGTAATTTCATGGCAGTGTTAGTTTTTCCGTTACTTAGTAGATTTTGGAAACGACTTATCCATTTTAATTCATTTCTTGTTTTTGCATGCTTAAATCTTTTTTCCTCCTGCAGAATGGACGACTCGTGAAGTAAGTCATCAATCTTATTTTCTTGCCAAAGAATCAATCTACGAGCTACATTACATCGAATAACTTTGGCTTTTGATTTTGGCGTCGCTTGTAAAATCAATTGACAGAATACAGTTACTGTCTTGAGGTGTAAGGCCATGTTAGGTATATCACATGCAGCTAAGGAGAATAATTCGGCTAACTTGTCAACAAAATCATTACTAACGTTGCACTTTAATAATGAGTACAGATTCGGAATCCAATGAATCACTTGGTAGAATGTGTCGTCGATCATTTTTTGAAATGTTGTTTGTCTATTGGAATTTGATGGACTTGAAATCAAGGCAAGATCTTGTGATTCACTTGAAGTATATTGTTCTATGCTAGCTGTACGAGTCAGAGGTTGTCGTATTTTTTGAAATATACTGGATTGTACTTTATTCGTACACAGAGGTGCTTGACAATTAATACAGCTCTCATTTGATCTTGCACATTTACAGCCTTTACATCTGGCATTAGGTCCATTGCATGAACAACATTTTGCAAAGGAAGCAGGTTTTCCTTTTGGCATAATAATTGTAACGAGTGGACTTCGATATATTATGTAAATAGTTATTTGTTAGCAGCTGATTGTATGTTATTTTAAGAATTGCAACAATATGTAATGATATTGGCTTTCTTTCATTTATAATTTTAGATATAAAACTGTTACTATAAAAATAACATCAAGCAGAAAATAGTAAAATATATAAATTAACACAATAATATAAAAATAAATTTAAACTCTTAAGTGGCAAATTTTTATGGATAATAAATAATATACTTTGTATTAGAATAAGATACTAGATAGTTATTTCAGAGGAAATACATCATTAGCATGTATTTGGCCCCGCTGATATGTTGGGTAGAGGAGTTATGGGCCGAAACCTGATAGCATAGCAGTTCCTCCTGATGACCTCTAATCCTTATTCTAATACAACGTTTGTTATTTATAAGTCAATTCATAAAAATGACGTTTATTTTAAATTTCAATTTTTTATTTTAACTTGATTTAAATTATAGAAAATCTAAAAACAATTATTAATTTTATTATTTAATTATTAAATTTTGATTTAGCATTATTATGTTTTGTTTATTTTATAATTATATTCAATACGTAGACTCAGTTAGCTGATTTAATTTGTTCTACTGACATGTTATTATTGACTTTGTTTTCCCGGTAATATGATCTCTGTCAGAAATACTTAAACAACGTATTATTGGTTAGGACTTTACTATTATTATTTTTCCATTTTATTTTGAAACAAGTTTGTGGAATTATTAATTCTTAAAAAAGGGAGAAGTTTGCATCCCAAGTTGTTTACACTTTAAAATGTAAACTGCTTCACGTGATCACGTTTAAGAGACCAGGTAATCGCCAATAGCTAGGTCGCGTAGCGCCTGGAGTGAAGGTGGTAGATCTTTATAGATCTTGTTCCAGCCTGCAACCGCCTTAAGCAGGGCAGCCCCCTGTCAGATGCTGCTGGATGGCCCGTTGTAAGTTTAGTCTGAGTCAACTAAACTAGGTGGTGACACCGAAAAAGCAACGTTAAAAATTATGACTTAAAAGTTACATGTACTCAATCATATTGGAAAAATACGTAAGTACTAAGGATTTCACTTTTAGATCTTTTAAATGTAACGGAAAAAATTGTATAGTTTGTGATGTTATAAATAATAATAATTGTATCGTAAGTAATACGACAAACAAATGTTTTTCATTAAATATTAATAATAATTGTAACTGCAATACCGCAGGTGTAGTGTATCTTATACAATGTACATGTGGATTGCAATATATAGGAAAAACATCAAATGTTAAAAACTAGGTTTAGGCAACACATATATAATATACAGCATAATAGTCAAACTATATTTCATAAACATATGAGATTAATAGGACATGATATTAAAAACTGTAAATTATTCATTTTAGAACATATTATCGAAGAAAACATTTCAATATTAAATTAAAAACTATTAGAAAAATAAGATTTTTGGAGTAAAAAGCTTAATTCCATGTACCCATTAGGATTGAATGACGTGGTACAAGGAATTGGCAGAAGTAGTATAATACATAATAAACAACTATATTATAATAATCCGGTTAAACGCAAACCAAGAAGTCATCATGATAAAAGGAATAGGAAAAATAGAGTTAAAAATATTAAAAAAGATATGTATATAAATGAACAATTAGAAATATTAAAACAACTTTTAAGTGATAATAATCTAAAAGATCTTTATGTAAATATAAGAAGTTTTCTTAAAAATATCATTTGTTCAATTAATAAAAAATTAATTAACGACTATGATAGGCTAAGTTGTATAATAGACAGTTATTGTAATACAAAATACTATAATCGTACAATAAATGTTAATAATAACAATAGAAAATATACATTAACCATAATTTCATTAATAAATGTATAAATAACATAAATATAGCCGGACTTTTAAATAATTCTAAAAGTAAAGAAATAATAGGGTCAGATTTAAGTAAATATATTCCTAAAATAAGGTATAAACTCCTACCACCATTTTGACGAAAAATTTGTAATTATAATAAAGAATTAAAATCAATATTTAACGATAATATTAGAAACATAATGGAAACAGAATGCAATTGTAAAAGTCTTAGTTTTGATAAAATAAATGAACATATATGTACCCATAATCTAGAATTAATTGAAAATTGTGAATTAAGAAAGCTTCTATCAAAAGGGTATAAATATAGATTAAATAATAACAACGACAAAAATAAAATTTACAATTCGTTATATAATAACTTAAATGATTACTTTAGTAAGCTGATTAATAGTGAAAGCTCGAATATATCTAAGATAAAAATTTGGAAAGATTATATATTTGATAAAATTAAAAATAAAATGAAAATAACAAACAATTATAAAAGGAAAGATAAAATTAATAAAGATATGTATAAAGAACTTACTAAATTAAAGGATAACTATATAATAACAACTATTGATAAAGCTAGAAATAACTTTGTCTTCATATGCAAAAAGCTTTATTATGATATACTAATGAAAAAGGTTAATTCTAATGATTTAAATGTAAATCCAACATATGAACGTAGTGAGTTGAGTTTAGAAACAATTATTACAAGTCACTGTTCTATAATGGATAAACAGGGTATATAGGTTGAATTAGATAATAAAACTATACTTCATTCTACTAATGAGTGTTGCCGGGTACTCATTGGTCGTCTAGAAGTGACATGGTCACTGAAAGTCGAAAATCGAAGTTTAGTCTATGAAACAACACAATGTAGTATAAATGCCGTATTTCGTAAGGATTATTGGGCCGTTGTCTATTCAGCACATCCGTACACATCTATTATACATTTCGCATCTATTAAGAATCTATCCAGTTCAGCGACAATGCACCAACAACATCTGCCTTGTGTTTAGCGGTGTCCCGCACAGCAATTGAATCTTGTAAAAAGTGTAAGCCGCAGACAATTATCAATTTGTCGGAAACGCCTTTATTCACATTGTCATACAGGAACCTAAAGCGAGCAGTAAGTACATCTTTCAACTGATGAGTGTTGCCGGGCAACTCATTGTTCGTCTAGAAGTGATATGGTAACTGAAATCGTGAATCGAAATCCAGTCTATCAAGCACCACCATTTGGTATAAATGCCGTATTTCGTAGGAAATCCTGGACGGTTTTTACTCAGCACACCTGCGCACTATTATTATACATGCCGCATTTATTAGCGATCCAACGAGTGCAGCTACAATTCAGCAACATTTTCTGACTAGTTTAAAAAAATGGTTTGCACAACAATTGAATCTGGTAAAGAGCGTAAGCCTCAATATTTAGCAAGGAGTCGGAAACCTTGTTGTTCACAATGTCACACGGGCAACCAAAACGACCAGTGAGTACTTCATTCGACTGATGAGTGTTGCCGCGCACTCATTGGTCGTCTAGAAGTGACATGATGACTGAAAGTCGTGAATTAAGAATCCATCGAGTGCCGCGACAAGTTATCAAAAACCACTGCCTAGTGTTTTAGGATGGTCCGCACAGCAATTAAATCTGGTAAAGAGCGTAAGCCTCTGATAATTAAGGAAAGTGTCGGAAACACCTATATTCACAATTTCACACAGGCAACGAAAACGACCAGTGAGTACTTAATTCTACTGAAGAATGTTGCCGGGTACTGATTGATCGTCTAGAAGTGATATAGTGACTGAAAGTCGTGAATCAAAGTGCAGCCTATCGATTAACACCATTTAGTATAATTGCCCTTTTTCGTTAGAAATGCTGGACTCTTGTTTACTCAGAACATCCATGCACCACTATTATACTTGCCGCATCCAATTAGGATCAAATCGTAGTGTACAGTGATGCTGATAGGATTCAAACAACCACACGAGGATAATATCAAACCGACCAGTTAAGAAAACCGGCTCGTGTATGCAATATTCACAATAGTAAAAAGGCAGCTTACGGTTTACTGTCCAGTGAAAATTTCGTATGAGAACGGAAAAAATCGGTGTGTGGTGGATTCGAATTGCGAATATTAGTTACCGCCCACACCAAATATAGAACACATTAATTGTGTAATTTGGTATATAAGCCAAATATAAACCAGCATTTCGGCGACAAGGAATCAGCAGAAGCAGTTAAAGGACCGAAACACGAAATGTAGGCGTGGGCTCACTGCTGATGAGGTACACCCACGCTGATTGTTGTACAGTGATGCTGATAGGATTTAAACAACCACACAAGGATAATATCAAACCGACCAGTTAAGAATAACGGCTCGTGTATGCAATATTCACAATAGTAAAAAGGCAGCTTACGGTTTACTGTCCAGTGAAAATTTCGTATGAGAACGGAAAAAATCGGTGTGTGGTGGATTCGAATTGCGAATATTAGTTACCGCATACATCAAATATAGAACACATTAATTGTGTAATTTGGTGTATAAGCCGATTATAAACCACCATTTCGGCGACAAGGAATCAGCAGAAGCAGTTAAATGACCGAAACACGAAATGTAGGCGTCGTCTCACTTCTGATGAGGTCCACCCACGCTGATTGTAGTGTACAGTGATGCTGATAGGATTCAAACAACCACACGAGGATAATATCAAACCGACCAGTTAAGAATAACGGTAATATCATTGGATATTTGAATAATGATAATATCATTTTTCATAAGAATAATGATGTACTCACTGCTCGTTTTTGTTGCCTGTGCGACATTGTTTATAAAGCCGTATCCGACACATTGAAGATTGTCTGACAATTACGTTCTTGACCAGATCGAATTGCTGTGCGAGTTGTCGTTAAACACCAGGCAGATGTTGTTGTTAAATTGTTCCAGTTCCCGTTGCATCCGTAATTGATGCGGCATGTATAACTGTAGTGCACCGATATTATGAGTAAAAAACATTTTAGGATTTCTTACGAAATACGGCATTTATTACTTAATAGTGTTGTTTGATAGATTAACCTTGATTCAAGACTTTCAGTCACCAAATCACTTCTAGACGATAAATGAGTACCGGCAACACTTATTAGTAGAATCAGGTAATCACTAGTCGTTTTTGTTGCATGTTACATTGTGAAGTAAGTCGTTTCTGACAACGGTCCATTATTTCCAACGAAATACGGTATTTATAAATAATTGTGTTGATGATAGACTTGATTTCGATTCACGACTTTCAGTCACCATGTCACTTCTAGACGACTAATGAGTACCCGGCAACAATCATCAGTAAAATGAAGTACTCACTTATCGTTTTAGTTGACTGTGTTACATTATAGCTAAAAGCGTTTCCGACTCTTTGCTTGATTATCTGAGGCTTACGGTATTTACCAGATCGAATAGCTGTTTGGACCATACTTAAACTCTATTCAGAAGTTGTTGCAGTATTCTCATTGCACATGTTGGATCATTGATGGATGCGGCAATATAATAGTAGTGCACGGATTTGTTGAATAGACTACGTTCCAAGATTATATACGAATGAAACACCATTTATACTAAATGGTGTTGCTTAATTGACTGATCTACGATTCACGACTTTCAGTCATCATATCACTTCTAGACAATTAATGAGTACCCGGCAATACTCATCAGTAGAATGTAGTTCTTACTGATCATTCAGGTTGATTGTGTGACATTGTGAATAAAGGCGTTTTGAACACTGCTTAATTGTTTGAGGGTTAAGCTCTTTACCAGATCGAATTTCTATGCGGACCATCCTTAAACACTAGTCATAGGTTGTTGCTTAATTGTCGCTGCGCTCGTTGAATCTTTAATGGATGCGGCATGTATAATGGAAGTGCACTGATGTGCTGAGTAGAAAACAGTCCAGGATTTCTTACGAAATACGGTAATAATACTAAATGGTGATGGTTGATAGACTAGACATCGATTCACGACTTTCAGTCACCATGTCACTTCTTAACGACTAATGAGTACACGGCAACACTCATCAAAATAATGAAGTACTCACTAATCACTTTGGTTGCTTGTGTGACATGGTGAATGAAAGCGTTTCCGACACTTTGCTTAATTGTATGAGGCTTACGCTTTTTACCTGAATCAATTGTTGTACGGACCATCCTTAAAAACAAGGCAGAGGTTGTTGGTAATTTGTCTCTGCACTCGTTGTATCCAAAATAGATGCGGCATGTATATAAGTAGTGACAGAATATGCTGAGTAAACAACGGTGCAGGATTTCTTAAGAAATACTGCATTTATACTAAATTGTAATGTTTGATATACTGGAAATCGATTCACGACTTTCAGTCACCATGTCACTTCTAAACAATTAATGAGTAGCCGGCAACAATCATCAGTAGAATGAAGTACTCACTGCTCGGTTTGGTTGCCTGTGCGATATTGTGTATAAAGCCGTTTCCGACACATTGAAAATTGTCTGACAATTACGCTCTTCACCAGATCGAATTGCTGTGTCGACCATCCTTAAACACTAGGCATAGATTGTTGCTGAATTATCGCAGCAATCGTTGGATCCTTAATGGATGCGACATATATAATAGTAGTGCACAAATGTGCAAAGTAGACAACGATCCAGGATTTCTTACGAAATACGGCATTTACAGTAAATGGTGTTGCTTGATTGAATAGACTTCAAATCAAAACATTCAGTTACTATGTTACTTCCAGACGACTAATGCGTACCAGGCAACAATCATCAGTAGAATGAAGTACTTACTAGTCGTTTTAGGTGACTGTGTTACATTGTGACTAAAAGCGTTTCCGACCCTTTGCTTAATTATCTGAGGCTCAAGGTCTTTACCAGATCGAATTGCTGTTGGGACCATACTTAAACACTATTTAGAATTTGTTGCTGTATTCTCTCTGCACATGTTGGATCATTATGGATGCGGCATTATAATAGTAGTGCACGGATGTGCTAAGTAGAAAACGGTCCAGGATTTCTTACGAAATAAGGCATTTATACTAAATGGTGTCGTGATCGGATATCGATTCACGATCTCAGTCACCATGTCACTTCTAGACGACCAATCAGTTACCTGCAAAACTCATCAGTAGAATGAAGTACTCACTGGTCGTTTTAGCTGTTTGTATGGCACTGTGAACAAAGGCGTTTCCGCTGAGACTCAGACGTTTCCGTCTGAGTCAACTAAACTAGGTGGCGACACCGAAAAAGCAACGATAAAAATTATGACTTAAAAGTTACATGTACTCAACCATATTGGAAAAATACGTAAGTACTAATGATTTTAATTTTAGATCTTTTAAATGTAACAGAAAAAATTGTATAGTTTGTGATGTTATAAATAATAATAATCTGAGAAATTTTATTTTCCTCACTTCCGCTTGTAAGCGATGGAGGTAGAAAATACAGTCAATTTATATACAAAAATGTCAGCTTATTATTGTACTTATCGAGCTAGTCGTCATCCATCACGAGGACGAAAAGTGTGCAGAAGTTGTGGGAACGTTACGAAATGACGATATCGAATCTACTTTGCGCAAACTCCATGTAGAAAGAACTGAACATGAAAACAGATGGAGAAGGTCACAACATGAAAGTCCACAGAAACGACAGTAACAGTCAGAATTTCTTGAATGACAAGGCAACCTGATCATACAAAATTTGTCATGGTAACCATGAGTAGATATTCTCCAAACAAGCGGTCGGTTTGCATTAAATGGCATTTTCCAATTATTCTGAAGAAATACCGGAGTGCAATAAATAGCAGGATCAAGTTTTGCAACAGAAATCTGCGTATTGCTGAGATGGATCGAGAGTGCCGGTGTTATAGGCAGATTAAACGAATTTGCAAAGGTATACGCACACGATGAGAGTTGAGATAACGCTGACACTAATGTCGAAGAGGTCATGGGTGAGAGCCCTGTGATACGTTTAATATACCTCCATTGAAGCGAATCAAATTTGCGGAAATTAGCAGTAGTAAGATCAAGCCAGATCGCCTGAATACCATATGTCAATATAGGAAGGATCATCACCTTAAAGAATTTTAGGGCACCGTCGAAGGACAAATTACCTATGTTTCTGAAGGAATACATTCTTTCAGTTGCCTTGACACACTTGTTGGAAATATGTTTCGAGAATGTCCATTTCGAATTTAAAACAATACCAAGGTAGGAATACTCACAACAAAATTCAAAATTGCTATTTCGATATTGCAATGAGTCATCACCGCGTAGACGGCCACCCTTCCTGAATTTTATAGCTCGGGACTTATCTAGATTTACCACTATAAAATTTTGTGTGCAGTAGGTATCTAGACGATTCAATGACATTGTTGCTGAATCAATATCATGAGAAAGTATGACTAAATCATCTGCATACATTATGCAGCTGGATCTACCGCTTTGACAAACAAAGAAGGGAAGGTCACTAACGAATAGCGTGAAAAGCAGCGGGCTTAAAGGATCCCCTTGTAACACCCCTCGATTTTGGATCAAGTGTTGTGACAATTGCAGTCCATCCGAAATACGAATTTCATTAGGCGACAATATGGCTGCAAGTAGTTTTAACATTGGACCGCGTATGTGAAACTCGAAATGAAGCTTGCTTAGTAAGAGAGACCGATTCACAGAGTCAAACGCCTTTGTAAAATCAATAAATAACGCATACATGCATGAATTTGCTGCGAAACGCTGTTTTACCCTTTCTCTTAAAGTAGAAATCGCCCCAACTGTAGATCTACATGGTCGAAATCCATATTGTTCATTCGCTATACGTGAACCACATGATCGCATAATACGACGGTGAACTAGCGAAGTCAATAGTTTATAGGCATGATTTGTTAAGGCTATTCCTCGATAAGAGTTCGTAGATAAAGGATCTGTTTTGCCTTTATACATAACTTTTA
This sequence comes from Pomphorhynchus laevis, assembly GCA_012934845.2. Taxonomy (NCBI): domain Eukaryota; kingdom Metazoa; phylum Acanthocephala; class Palaeacanthocephala; order Echinorhynchida; family Pomphorhynchidae; genus Pomphorhynchus; species Pomphorhynchus laevis. Next base: position 11,925 of record WNNJ02002614.1, read on the forward strand.
TGGTCGCTTCTTTCCAGGACTTAGGAATAGGACATCCAAACAGAATAGAATTGTAAAGCCCCAACCAGAATGGCTCTAATATATGTAGAGACTGTTTGATATGCTCTATGCATAACCCATCAGGGCCAGCCGCCTTTCTTATCGATATAGAAAATACACAAGCTCTTAACTCCTGAAGAGTAAATGGAGAATTTAAGATCTGATCAATGTCATGATTTATTTCCGTAAAGGAGAATTGTGAAAGTAATAAAGGATACGAAGAAGAAACATATTCATTCAAGGGATCGTACAAAACAGCCCTGAAATGATTTTCCCACTTATCAAGAGGAATCTTAGATGATAATGCAAGTTGTCTAACTTTCAACTTCCAAGGGTATATTTCAGCATCCTTTAAAATACGTTGTTCTTCGGTCTTAAAATGCTTGTCTTTCAAACAATTAATAGAAGATCGATAGATCAACTTTAAGTCCCTATATTCCTTACTTTCGCGTGCTCTGAATGTCGGAAGTTTATGCATAGCAATGAGTTTACTACGAAGTTGACGCAAATACAGAGGAATTTTGAATGGTGAGCACGTCGGTTTCTGAGTAGATGCAAAGCAACATTCTAAGAGTGTATCTCGAACTTCGAGGTACCTCGAACCATCAGTACCAAGCAAATTAGTTGTAAGCGATGATAATCTAGGGTTTCTTAGATCTAGTCTACGACTCCGCTGTGAGATCGACTGTACGAGTGATGACGTCATCACATCATCAAGAATGAGCTTGAAAATGACTGGCTTATGTTTTCTGCGTAAAGACCATTTGCTTTCTAGGCATAGGCGAGCTGATGTTACTTTGCAGTTTGTAAACAAAATATCTATACAACTTCTTCCCCGATCACTTTCGTAGGACCAACCCTCACTAGGGTAGCTAAGCTGAATGCCGTACGGAGTTAACGAATTGACAATGTGCTTTATTTTATCCGACAATGGACTACTTACATTGGCATTAAAGTCACCTGCTATAATTATAGGGTGATTTTCTGGTAGAAAGCCTATGATATCTACTAAATCAATGTTAATGTCAGAAACATCAATAGTTGGATTGAAATAACAACCCACGATTGAAATATGTGGGGTATGAACGATAACGCTAAAATCACTGGAGCTTGCATTCCAGGTCGAAATGATTGGCTTAACACCCACTACGATGCCTCCTATGGGACGACCTCGAATAGGGGCTTTTGCTAATTTTTCAAATACGTAAAAACCTTTTATGGATATCGGGTTACAGCAAAATGTCTCTGTTAATACTATGATGTCATATCCTCTTAAAAAGGAGTCAAATCCTTCAGATAAAAGCCTATCAAGACCTTCTGCATTAAAAACCAAAACCTTCACAATTGAGGCGGAATCAGAACTCTGGTTAAGAGCCCGTGAACTAGTCGGGTGTAGACCAACAATGTTGGTCTTCACCGCGACACCATGTTCAAGTCATATAGGAGTAGATGGACAGAGAGGTGACGATTCCATGGTTGAAGAAGGGTCTTCACCTCGCAGCTCAACGTGGGAGATTTCCGAACTAATCGGATTATGAGGAACAATATGAACTTGAACAATTCTGTTTTGTCGAATTCGAAACGATTTTTGTGGCTCATCGATCCTACGCTTAATAAGCTCGGCGCGAAGAGATTTTTCCGCATCTCGTTCTGCTACGGATAGATCCGGCTTGATAAAAACTTTAGAATAATCATCATGGTGCCGAAGGGAAGGAGCTTTCGATAAAATAAGGTTTGTGAACGATGGGTTAGAGATTACCAACAGCCATGGAGGATATCTATCGTGATTGGCTGGTAAGCGAACGAGCTTCAGAGGTGTGTTGTTGTCTGTACAACCAATTATGGATATCATTTTCTTAACACATTTTCGGTCATCATCTGAAACGGGTAGATTTTTTATAACCACTGTCGAAGAACGTCTATTCTCCCGTTCAATCGTGCGTAATATCTCTACATTTGAAGCTCCTCTCTTGATTGCGGATGAACTTGCTAAAACTGCGCGAGTGATTTCTGAACTAATATTCTTACTCGCTACTTTCGCCCAGGTGGGAGTGTGAGAATCTACATTATCATTGATCTTGTGTTTTTGAGAGACACTGCTAGATTGTGAACTAAACTGATGAATCTGAGACTTCAGCTCTAGTATCTCACTTCTTAAAGAATTAATCGCCATTTCGTGGGTTCTGAAACGTGCAGAGGTGCATGATCCACAATAGAAGTCACGCATAAAGAAGTCACGAGTAAGACGAGAGGGAGTTTTTATTACTGTATAGATATCACAGTTTTCAGCCGTGCACTTTAATTCAAATGATACGAACCTACTTGAATCTTCAGAATGTGTTGAGCTAGGCAATTTACTACTAATTGGTATCTGAGAGTGAGTGCTAGAGTTAGAATCGAATCCGTCCATGTTTGTTGTAACCGGGGCTCGATTTGTACATCTTTTGGCTGAACAATTAGTACAGAGCCTACCCGTCTTCGAGCAAACACAACTTCTGCACACTGCCGATCCTCCGTTGCAACTGCAACAACGTAGAGACATCAATTCAATGAAGTTTTATATAATCGAAATCTGCAGGTCCAAATTGAAGTCTGCACGTCCAAATCGAAATCTGCAAATCCAAATCGAAATTGATGTTCAATCGTTGATTGCGTTGTAAAACTTTTTGATAAAGTAAAAGTTGATGTTCGATCGTTAAAGTTGAAATTCGATCGTTGATTTCAATTCCAGATTTCAGTTGTCCACCAAGATTATTACTTTCAGTTGTCCACTTCGTACGACCAACTTGATTTGCAAAGTGGCAGTTAGTTTTCGATTGTTGTATCGATCACTTATGTAGAGTAAAGGAAATATTCGAATATTGTTCTTGGCGAATTTCGTAGTCAGTTAGGACAGCGCTGCTTTAATTGTAAGTACTTTAATAATCCGGTCTTAGAATTCGGTTGTTTCGTCCGTGTATGTTATTTTATCTCAAATGTAAGAGTTTCAATAACCAAGACTTTTTTTAAGGTAATAATAATTGTATAATAATAATTGTATCGTAAGTAATACGACAAAAATGTTTTTCATTAAATATTAATAATAATTGTAACTGCAATACCGCAGGTGTAGTGTATCTTATACAATGTACATGTGGATTGCAATATATAGGAAAAACATCAAATGTTAAAAACTAGGTTTAGGCAACACATATATAATATACAGCATAATAGTCAAACTATATTTCATAAACATATGAGATTAATAGGACATGATATTAAAAACTGTAAATTATTTATTTTAGAACATATTATCGAAGAAAACATTTCAATATTAAATCAAAAACTATTAGAAAAAGAAGATTTTTGGATTAAAACGCTTAATTCCATGTACCCATTAGGATTGAATGACGTGGTACAAGGAATTGGCAGAAGTAGTATAATACATAATAAACAACTATATTATAATAATCCGGTTAAACGCAAACCAAGAAGTCATCATGACAAAAGGAATAGGAAAAATAGAGTTAAAAATATTAAAAAAGATATGTATATAAATGAACAATTAGAAATATTAAAACAACTTTTAAGTGATAATAATCTAAAAGATCTTTATGTAAATATAAGAAGTTTTCTTAAAGATATCATTTGTTCAATTAATAAAAAATTAATTAACGACTATGATAGGCTAAGTTGTATAATAGACAGTTATTGTAATACAAAATACTATAATCGTACAATAAATGTTAATAATAACAATAGAAAATACACATTAACCATAAACTTCACTAATAAATGTATAAATAACATATATATAGCCGGACTTTTAAATAATTCTAAAAGTAAAGAAATAATAGGGTCAGATTTGAGTAAATATATTCCTAAAATAAGTTATAAACTTCTACCACCATTTGGATGAAAAATTTGTAATTATAATAAAGAATTAAAATCAATATGTAACGATAATATTGGAAACATAATGGAAACAGAATGCAATTGTAAAAGTCTTAGTTTTGATAAAATAAATGAACATATATGCACCCATAATCTAGAATTAATTGAAAATTGTGAATTAAGAAAGCTGCTATCAAAAGGATATAAATATAGATTAAATAATAACAACGACAAAAATAAAATTTACAATTCGTTATATAATAACTTAAATGATTACTTTAGTAAGCTGATTAATAGTGAAAGCTCGAATATTTCTAAGATAAAAAATCTCAAAGATTATATATTTGATAAAATTAAAAATAAAATGAAAATAACAAACAGTTATAAAAGAAAGATAAAATTAATAAAGATATGTATAAAGATATGTATAAAGAACTTACTAAATTAATAGATAACTATATAATAACAACTATTGATTAATATAAATAGTTATCCTTTAATTTAGCAAGTTCTTTTTACATATCTTTATTAATTAAAGATACCTATATAACTATATAATATATAATATCAACTATTGATTAGAACTCCGCCAATGCCGGTACCAAGCCTGGATGAAAAAGGAGGAGGGTTGAGGCTAGGAAGGGCATCCACTCGTAAAAATTCCGCTCCAACCACAAACAAAATGAAAAGTCTACAAACCTCAAACTACGTTACTAGGGCGTCCCCTGCAAGCGACGCGCGCCATATCCCGCATGACGTGACAAATATCAAAGGGTTACCGACTCACGGACGAAGTCGGATAAAGAAGCAAGTCCAACCTCGAAACCTACGTCTAATGTCACTAAACATCGGAACACTAACCGGAAAAAGCAGAGAATTAGCTGCCAACTTCAAACAACGCAATGTCGATATTGCAGTTGTTCAGGAAACTAAATGGAAAGGTTACAAAGCGAAAGAGATCGGCGATGGGTATAAGCTTTATTACCACGGCACTATCAAAGGACGAAATGGAGTCGGGATCATATTATCTGAGCACTTGCAACAATCTATTACAGCGATACAACGAATCTCAGACCGCATTATGTTAGCCGCGTTAGATATCAAAACACGCAGTGTAGTAATAATCTCAGCATATGCTTTTCAACAAGGTCGCTTCGACGAAGAAAAGGACGATTTTTGGCAAAGACTCAGTGACGCGACCCAATCTGTCAAGGAAGATGAAATTGTCTTCGTAGGCGGAGACCTAAACGGCCATGTCGGCTCCGAACATCCTTCGTTCCAACGAAACCACGGTGGCCTGGGTATCGGAACTCTAAATGAAGATGGAGCAAGGATCCTTGACTGGGCGCAAGCACAAGACCTTGCACTGTGCAATACTTTCTTCGCCAAACGAAACTTTCACCTAGTCACGTACTCCAGTGGAAACCACAAGACGCAGATCGATTTTTGGGCATGCCGCCGAACCGATCTTAAACTAGTCAAGAACACCAAAGTGATTCCCTTCGAACCAGTTGCTAGTCAACACCTCCCACTGGTAATGGATACCCTAATACCAACGCCAATTAACAGACTCCCAACGACTAAACATGCGCATATTAAGTGGTGGAAACATCGAGAATGCGGAGATAAACTAACCCCTGCTCTCCATTTGGCTATCCAGACCACATCATTAACAGAGGATGTAAACGAGTGTTGGGAATCTGCCGTCCGAAATATATCCAATGCAGCGCAACCAATCCTCGGTGTCACCAAGCCTGGTCGAAAGTTTATTGACAAACAAACGTGGTTCTGGAATGAAGAGGTCCAACAAGCTGTACGAGATAAAAAGGACGCTTATAAAAAGTGGAAACTGTCTCAGCTCTCAGACGATAAAGAACGTTACCGTATACAAAATAGGATTGCCAAAACGAAAGTGGCAGAGAGCAAAAATAATTACATCGCAGACCTGTACAATAATCTAGAGTCCCCCGAAGGTGAATGTGATATATACCGCCTTGCAAGGTCTCGATCAAATGCCGCCAAAGACATCATTCACTTTGCCCAAATCAAGAGTAAAGATGGAACTATACTGCGAGATGATAGAGAAATTCAGGACAGATGGCGCGAACATTACAACGAAATATGTAACATAGAATTCCCCCATCCTGATCTACCTATGGGTATATGCACCTCTGGACCAGTCCCGGAGATCACAACCGCAGAAGTAGCTGAGTCAGTAAGAAAGATGAAAAACGGAAAAGCTACTGGACCAGATGGAATTCCTGGCGAGGTTTGGAAACTCACCGGACTTGCGGGCATAGCTTTTCTCACGCATCTTTTCAACAAAATAGTTACTACAGCACGAAGTACCTAAAGCATGGAAAAGCTCGTTTACAATCCCCATCTGGAAACAGAAGGGTGACATTGCTAGCTGTAGCTATTATCGCCCTATTCGGTTATTATCCCACACAATGAAAATCTTTGAGCATGTCCTGGACAAAAGACTAAGGGTTCTGACTAATATCGCCGTTAACCAGTGTGGCTTTGTCAAAAATGTATCAACCACAGATGCCATACAAGCAGCAAGATATTGATGGAAAAACACCGAGAAAAGCAGCAGAGTTTACATATGGCCATCCTTGATTTGGAGAAGGCTTTTGATCGGGTGCCACATTTTCTTATCTGGTACTCCATGCGACAACACGGTGTCCTAGAGGAGTACGTTGACTGGATTAAACTGATGTACTTGGACACAACCAGCATAGTACGCTGCGCTACCGGCGATTCTCAACCATATCCGATCACGGTTGGTGTGCATCAGGGCAGTAGCCTGTCACCCCTGCTATTCATCTTATGTATGGATACGATTACTTATAAACTGTACAACGATGTCCCGTGGACCCTCTTATATGCAGACGATGTTATGCTTGCTACCCAAACACGCGAAAACTTGAAACAGCAAGTCCAAAACTGGTCTGATCGCCTATCACAATACGGGCTGCGGCTGAACATTGGTAAAACTGCGTATCTTGAGTTGGGATATCAAACACCTGGCTCCATCGAGATCAACGGGCAGCCACTCGAAAAGTGTACTACCTTCAAATACCTGGGGTCCTACCTCTTATCGGATGGTACTATAAATAAAGATGTAAAGGGGCGCCTTAACGCAGCTTGGCTAAAATGGCGAAGCCTTTCAGGAATATTATGTGACCGACGAATGCCACTAAAGCTTAAAGCCAAAATCTACAAAACAGTTGTGAGACCGGTTGCATTGTACGCCACAGAATGCTGGCCATCAAATTCAGACGCCAAAAGAAAATTGCACACCATGGAGATGAATATGCTGCGCTGGTCCTATGGAGTAACACGCCTAGATAGGATTCCGAATACCAACATCCGCCATTTTTTCGGTGTAACGCAAATAAACCTCAAGGCGAGGGAACATCGACTACGATGGTTCGGACACATTCACAGGGCTGACAAAACAGCAGTATGCCGAGCCGAGCCAATCGTTCAAGGCGTACGACCTCGTGGCTGCCCTAAGAAAAGATGGATGAATACAATCCATGAAGATCTGAATACATGTGATCTAGCGCCAGCTCTAGCACAAAACCGAGAAGTATGGAGAAGACTTATCAACCCCCGACCCTGGCCTGCCAGGAAAAGGCGAAGAATAAGAAGTAGAACAACTATTGATTAAGCTAGTAATAACTTTGTCTTCATATGCAAAAAGCTTTATTATGATATACAAATGAAAGAGGTTAATTCTAATGATTTAAATGTAAATCCAACATATGAACGTAGTGAGTTGAGTTTAGAAACAATTATTACAAGTCACTGTTCTATAATGGATAAAAAGAGTATAAAGGTTGAATTAGATAATAAAACTATACCTATATTATATTGGAATCCAAAATTACATAAAAATCAATAAAACCTAGGTTCATATGTAGTGCATTTAAATGTACATTAAAACCACTTTCTGTCTATATGAATAAAATACTTAAAGTAATAAAAGCACACTTTAAAAAATATTGCAAGGTAATCGAAATTAATACTGGTATAAAACACTATTTCAGTATTAATTCTACAAAAGAATTTTTAGAACAGACAGAAGGAATAAATTTTCAAAATATAAATAGATACTATTTCAGTAAGCTTTACACAAATCTAGATTTAGTAGATATTAAAGAAGCGTTAGTAAAATTAATTAATCTTATGTTCGGAAAAAGATATACATATATATGTTATAATAATTTTAACGCATATCTAACAAAAATTAAACCATTAAGTAAATATAAATATATGGATAAAATTGAATTAATAGAATCCTTAAATATTTTGATAAATCAAAATTATTTAAAAGTAGGGACATCTATATTTAGACAAGTAAAATGTGTTCCAATGGGTGGTAATAGTAGCCCAATTATAGCTGACTTGTTTTTAAGCTTTATAGAATATGAATTTGTTCATAACTGTGTAAAAACTAAATCTAAACAATATAAATACATGATATATATGTTTCGATACATTGATGATATATGTGTATTTAATTCTAATAATTTTTATTCAATTAGTGAGCACATTTATCCAGAAAGCCTTATTCTTAACAAAACCAATATTGGTGATAAAGAAGGTGTATATCTAGATATGAACATTAAATTAACTTGAACTAAAACTACTATTAAATTATATCGTAAAGATGACATATTAAAATTTACAAGAAACATATTTTTGCATGAGCATTCATGCATACCATATAATATAAAATATAATACATTAAATAATGAAATTTTAAGAATTGCAACAATATGTAATGACATTGGCTTTCTTCAAAATCATTTAAATAATTTAATAGATACATATTTTAAACTAGGTTACTATAAAATAACATCAAGCAGAAAATAGTAAAATATATAAATCAACACAATAATATAAAGAATAAATTTAAACTCTTAAGTGGCAAATTTTTATGGATGGATAATAAATATACTTTGTATTAGAATAAGATACTAGATAGTTTTATCATAGGAAATACATCATTAGCATGTATTTGGCCCCGCTGCTATGTTGGGTAGAGGAGTTATGGGCCGAAACCTGATAGCATAGCAGTTCC